>CAXARV010000137.1:0-25000 GCA_963971375.1 Platycheirus rosarum
ATATATTATATATTATATATTATATATTATATATTATATATTATATATTATATATTATATATTATATATTATATATTATATATTATATATTATATATTATATATTATATATATTTATATATATTATATATTATATATTATATATTATATATTATATATTATATATTATATATTATATATTATATATTATATATTATATATTATATATTATATATTATATATATATATTATATACTATATATTATATATTATATATTGTATATTATATATTATATATTATATATTATGTATTATATATTATATATTATATATTATATATTATTTATTATATATTGTATATTATATATTATATATTTATATATTATATATTATATATTATATATTATATTTTAATATCTATATATTATATATTATATATTATAAATTATATATTATATATTATATATTATATATTATATATTATATATTATATATTATATATTATATATTATATATTATATATTATATATTATATATTATATATTATATATTATATATTATATATTATATATATATATTATATATTATATAATATATAATATATTATAATATATTATATTATATATTATACATTATATATTATATATTATACATTATACATTATATATTATATATTATATATTATATATTATATATTATATATTATATATTATATATTATACATTATATATTATATATTTTATATTATATATTATATATTATCTATTATATATTATATATTATATATTATATATTATATATTATATATATATATTATATATTATATATAATATATTATATATTATAAATTATATATATATATTATATATTATATATTATATATTATATATTATATATTATATATTATATATTATATATTATATATTATATATTATATATTATATATTATATATTATATATTATATATTATATATTATATATATATATTATATATTATATATTATATATTATATATTATATATTATATATTAATATTATATATTATATATTATATATTATATATTATATATTAAATATTATATATTATATATTATATATTATATATTATATATTATATATTATATATTATATATTATATAATATATATTATATGTTATATATTATATATTATATATTATATATTATATATTATATATTATATATTATATATTATATATTATATATTATATATTATATATTATATATTATATATTATATATTATATATTATATATTATATATTATATATTATATATTATATATTATATATTATATATTATATTTTATATATTATATATTATATATTATATATTATATATTATATATTATATATTATGTATTATACATTATATATTATATATTATATATTATATATTATATATTATATATTATATATTATATATTTATATATTATATATTATATATTAAATATTATATATTATAAATTATATTTTTTTTTTTTTTTTTTTTTTTTTTATACGTTGCACGCGCACAGGGATTAATGTTTCCCTTTTAATGTTAACACACTGCGCGAGCATAGGAATTTTAGGAAAGGAGGGACAGAAAAGTGTCGATTAACGATTGGTCTTGAATGCTTCTAGATTATAATGGCAAGGAAAAAACCTCGCTGGGTAAGCCATTCCAAATTCGTGTTGTTCGACTAAAAAAAGAATCTCTATATTTAACGGTACGTCCGAAATTGGGCTCAAGGGTGAACTGATGAGCATTCCTTGCAAGGCGAGTATTACGGGTGAAATTTTTAAGGGGAGGAATGCAGCTGGCTACCTCGAGTGAACATTTTTTATAAAAGAAACGATAAAACAAGGAAAGACATGAAACATTGCGTCGATGTTCGAGGGGTGCAATCGTTTCCGAAACAGTTCTATTTCCTATCAATCTTACCGCTCTGTTTTGTATTCTATCGAGCAGGTGTAGAGATGCTTGGGAAGCACCTGCCCAGAGGTGTGAGTTATACTCAAGCTTTGGGCGTATAAACGCTTTATAAATTGTAGCCAGATCAGAAGGGGAAAAAAACTTCTTACACCGATACAGAAAACCCAAGCACTTAGCAGCATTCTTGGCGATCTCAAATATATGGTCATTCCAACGGAGGTCGTCATTGACACACATACCGAGTACTGAGAGCTTTTCGGTTTCTTCGATGCAAGTGCCATTCATGGACAATGCATGGGGGGAATGTTTAGCTTTAACGACATGAGACAGCATTGAGTTTTCGAAGCATTAAACTCCACACGATTTCTATTACCCCATTTGACAATGCTGTATAAGTCGGAGTTTAATGAACTTATCATACGGTGCCGTTGCGATTGTACATCCGAAGACAAAGGACGTGCATCGTCGAACGAATATGAGAAGCTGAGGGTTGAGTCGTCAGCAAAACAGTTAAGTGGATTAGAAGTAACAGACAAAAGATCATTTATAAAAATGAGGAAAAGAGTTGGAGAAAGAACAGAGCCCTGGGGCACACCAGCATTTATAATATGGAGATCAGACTTGAAACCGTCCAGTACAACTTGCATTGAACGGTCCAGAAGATAACTTCTAATCCAACGAACAAGAGTATCATCGATCCCAAAAGCACGCATTTTCGATAAGAGAGCTTCATGCCAAACTCTATCAAATGCCTTGGAGATATCAAGCGCAATAATCTTACTTTCGCCATAGCGATGTAAAGATTTGTTCCACTGTTCGGTGAGATATGCCATCAAGTCACCAGTGGAACGATTACTGCGAAAGCCATACTGACGGTCATGGAGAAGCTTTCGGTCTTCGAGATATTCCTTGAGCTGACGGTTGATCAGCGTTTCCATGACCTTGGAAAGAATGGACGTAAGTGCTATGGGTCGGTAGGAGGAGGGGGACGATGGGTCACCTTTCTTAGGGACAGGCTGGACAAATGCCGTTTTCCATCTTCTAGGAAAGATTCCAGAAGAGTAGGAGCGATGGAAAAGCTTACGCAGTGGTTTTGCCAGTGAGGAAGAACACCTCTTCAGAAGAATGGGGGGTATACCATCCGGGCCAGCAGATTTGTGTATGTCGAGATCTTTGAGAACTCTTGCTACTGTACGAGTGCGGAAAAAAATCTGTCCCATGGAAAAATTTACATTCTCAAGTACAGGAGGGGCAACATTTCTGTGAGGTAGCGTAGAGCTTGCAGCGAAATGAGCTGCGAGCAAGTTTGCTTTCTCTGAAGAGTGGACAATTGGTTTGTCATCAGCGATGAGCGTTGGAACCGAAGATGTTGAGGAGTTTTTAATATTTTTTACAAACGACCAAAAATTTTTACTGCCTTTGGGACATTGCAGAATTTTTTGCCGTAATTTTTGGTCATGTAAAAATTTGGTTCTTTCAATAACGGATTTGCATAAGTTTCTTGCTTGTTTGTGCTTTTTCCGATTTTCCTCTGTAGGGTCGGCTTTATAAGATCGGAAACTTACTTCTTTGAGCCTGATAGCTTCTTTACACTCAGAGTTAAACCAAGACTTTTCTTTGGGTTGAATACTTTTTACTCTGTTAGGAATAAAAGCACGCATCCCAAGAAGAATCACATTTGTGATCATTTCAGCGCTGGCATCAACGTCACTATCGAGGAAACATAGTGACCAGTTAAAGTAACGAAAGAAATTATTCAGGCCGTCCCAGTTGGCTTTCTCGTATTGCCAAACGGTCCTGGTGGGAGGTTTTTCTTTAACTGGATGGCTGGAGGACGAGAAATTTGCTGAAATGACACAATGGTCTGAGGTTCCAAATGGAGAAGTTACACTAATGGTATACTTATCAGGGTGAGAAGTAAGAAACAAGTCAAGAGTATGGGCGGCTTGCCCAGCAACATCCGGTATACGCGTTGGCTCATCTATTAATTGGGTAAGGTGATGTAACCCGGAAAAGAGCTCGACATACCTTCCTTCGGGTGTTGTCTGACCAGAATAGCGGAGCCAATTTGAATTGTGTACATTGAAATCGCCCGCAATAACAATTTCAGTGTGAGGACAATGGGAAACAATTTTGGAAATGGAATCAGACAGCGCATCAAACTCGTTAAAAGTCGATTTGCTGTCTAGATTTGGGCTCCTGTAGAGAAAACAATAATGAATGATTTGCTTGCGGACATTGAATTTGAGCCACAAGAAGTTAAAGTCCGTGTTGGAACATTGCCCATATTGGGGAAGGCTCTGGCAAGCAATATCATTCCGAACATATATAACAAGACCATGATGCAAAAAGAGAAGTGGCATCAAGCTATACCCATGTAAAGCAAATTCTGATAAATCAGTATTAACTCCAATCTGGGTTTCACTTAATGCCAAAACAGCTGGCCTGTATTGAACAGTGTGGACATAGACGTTAAAAAAATTTTTTCTGAGTCCACGAATATTGGTAAAAACAACAAGGAAATTACTTACCATTACAACAATAAAACATAAAAGACACAATTCCGGCAAAGGTCAAATTGCAAGGTCAATGCAATAGATTAGTCTCTGTAATACAAATTGCCTTAGGTGTTATGCCCATAAGACAATTTGTATACAAAAAACTAGCTTGCAGAAACACCACAATGAGACCAAAGTCCAGATGTTCTTATCTATTCACTGCATCATCATACTATACATAGTACAACAATGCAGTGTATAGAAAAAAACAGTTTATCACTGGGTGTATGTGGAAGGGGTGGAGAGAAGCATCGCGAGTGGTAGGTGTTGTTGACTATATGTGATGGCGTGATGGCGTGATTGCTTTAGTGTTTTTTTTTTTATTATTATATATTTTATTAAAAACTGAATCGGTTTATTGTAAGGGGAGTGTTGTTTTTTTTTTTTTTTTTTTTTTTTTTTTTTGGGTTTTTTTCTATTGTGAGGGGCACACTCGACACTTTTTCTCGCGCACAACCGCAGACACGTCAGTTAATGGTGACGGATGGATCGACACTCATATATATATATATTATATATATTATATATTATATATTATATATTATATATTATATATTATATAATATATATTATATGTTATATATTATATATTATATATTATATATTATATATTATATATTATATATTATATATTATATATTATATTTTATATATTATATATTATATATTATATATTATATATTATATATTATATATAATATATTGTATATAATATACTATATATTATATATTATATATTGTATATTATATATTATAAACTATATATTATATATTATATATTGTATATTATATATTATATATTATATATTATATATTATATATTATATATTATATATTATACATTATATATTATATATTATATATTATATATTATATATTATATATTATATATTATATATTATATATTATATATTATATATTATATATTATATATTATATATTATGTATTATATATTATATATTATATATTATATATTATATATTATATATTATATATTATATATTATATATTATATATTATATATTATATATTATATATTATATATTATATATTATATATTATATATTATATATTATATATTATATATTATATATTATATATTATATATTATATATTATATATTATATATTATATATTATATATTATATATTATATATTATATATTATATATTATATATTATATATTATATATTATATATTATATATTATATATTATATATATTATATTATATATTATATATTATATATTATATATTATATTCTATATATTATATATTATATATTATATATTATATATTATATATTATATATTATATATTATATATTATATATTATATATTATATATTATATATTATATATTATATATTATATATTATATATTATATATTATATATTATATATTATATATTATATATTATATATTATATATTATGTATTATTTATTATTTATTATATATTATATATTATATATTATATATTATATATTATAAATTATATATTATATATTATATATTATATATTATATATTATATATTATATATTATATATTATATATTATATATTATATATTATATATTATATATTATATATTATATATTACATATTATATATTATATATTATATATTATATCTTATATATTATATATTATATATTATATATTAAATATTATATATTATATATATATTATATATTATTATATATTATATTATATATTATATATTATATATTATATATTATATATTATACATTATATATTATATATTATATATTATATATTATATATTATTTATTATATATTATATATTATATATTATATATTATATATTATATATAATATATTGTATATTATATACTATATATTATATATTATATATTGTATTTTATATATTATAAACTATATATTATATATTATATATTGTATATTATATATTATATATTATATATTATATATTATATATTATATATTATATATTATATATTATATATTATATATTATATATTATATATTATATATTATTTATTATATATTATATATTATATATTATATATTATATATTATATATTATATATTATATATTATATATTATATATTGTATATTATATATTATATATTATATATTATATATTATATATTATATATTATATATTATATATTATATATTATATATTATATATTATGTATTATATATTATATATTATATATTATATATTATATATTATATATTATATATTATATATTATATATTATATATTATATATTATATATTATATATTATATATTATATATATTATATATATTTATTATTTATTATATATTATATATTATATATTATATATTATATATTATAAATTATATATTATATATTATATATTATATATTATATATTATATATTATATATTATATATTATATATTATATATTATATATTATATATTATATATTATATATTACATATTATATATTATATATTATATATTATATATTATATATTATATATTAAATATTATATATTATATATATATTATATATTATTATATATTATATTATATATTATATATTATATATTATATATTATATATTATATATTATACATTATATATTATATATTATATATTATATATTATATATTATATATTATTTATTATATATTATATATTATATATTATATATTATATATTATATATTATATATTATATATAATATATTGTATATTATATACTATATATTATATATTATATATTGTATATTATATATTATAAACTATATATTATATATTATATATTGTATATTATATATTATATATTATATATTATATATTATATATTATATATTATATATTATATATTATATATTATATATTATATATTATATATTATATATTATATATAATATATTATATATTATATATTATATATTATATATTATATATTATATATTATATATTATATATTATATATTATATATTATATATTATATATTATGTATTATATATTATATATTATATATTATATATTATATATTATATATTATATATTATATATTATATATTATATATTATATATTATATATTATATATTATATATTATATATTATATATTATATATTATATATTATATATTATATATTATATATTATATATTATATATTATATATTATATATTATATATTATATATTATATATTATATATTATATATTATATATATTATATTATATATTATATATTATATATTGTATATAATATATTATATATTATATTCTATATATTATATATTATATTTTATATATTATATATTATATAGTATATACTATATGTTATATATTATATATTATATTTTATATATTATATATTATAAATTATATATTATATATTATATATTATATATTATATATTATATATTATATATTATATATTATATGTTATATATTATATATTATATATTATATATTATATATTATATATTATATATTATATATTATATATTATATATTATATATTATATATTATATATTATATATTATATATTATATATTATATATTATATATTATATATTATATATTATATATTATATATTATATATTATATATTAATTATTATATATTATATATTATATATTATATATTATATATTATATATTATATATTATTTATTATATATTATATATTATATATTATAAATTATATATTATATATTATATATTATATATTATATATTATATATTATTTATTATATATTGTATATTATATATTATAAACTATATATTATATATTGTATATTATATATTATATATTATATATTATATATTATATATTATATATTATATATTATATATTATATATTATATATTATATATTATATATTATATATTATATATTATATATTATATATTATATATTATGTATTATATATTATATATTATGTATTATATATTATATATTATATATTATATAAATTAATATTTTCGACTTGTATTTGTTTTTAAAAAAAACTTTATTCAAATTTTAAACAATATTATAATGGATGATTTTTTTGAGGTTAGGATTTTCATGCATTAGTATTTGACAGATTACGCGGGATTTCAGACATGGTGTCAAAAAGAAAGATGCTCAGTATGCTTTGACATTTCATCATGAATAGACTTACTAACGAGCAACGCTTGCAAATCATTGAATTTTATTACCAAAATCAGTGCCCTAGAAAAGTTGGCAGAAAATCCGCTTTTTTATCGACAAATTTTGTTCAGCGATGAGGCTCATTTCTGGTTGAATGGCTACGTAAATAAGCAAAATTGCCGCATTTGGAGTGAAGAGCAACCAGAAGCCGTTCAAGAACTGCCCATGGATCCCGAAAAATGCACTGTTTGGTGTGGTTTGTACGCTGGTGGAATCATTGGACCGTATTTTTTCAAAGATGCTGTTGGACGCAACGTTACGGTGAATGGCGATCGCTATCGTTCGATGCTAACAAACTTTTTGTTGCCAAAAATGGAAGAACTGAACTGAGTTGATATGTGGTTTCAACAAGATGGCGCTACATGCCACACAGCTCGCGATTCTATGGCGATTTTGAGGGAAAACTTCGGAGAACAATTCATCTCAAGAAATGGACCGGTAAGTTGGCCACCAAGGTCATGCGATTTGACGCCTTTAGATTATTTTTTGTGAGGCTTCGTCAAGTCTAAAGTCTACAGAAATAAGCCAGCAACTATTCCAGCTTTGGAAGACAACATTTCCGAAGAAATTCGGGCTATTCCGGCCGAAATGCTCGAAAAAGTTGCCCAAAATTGGACTTTCCGAATGGACCCCCTAAGACGCAGCCGCGGTCACCATTTAAATGAAATTATCTTCAAAAAGTAAATGTCATGAACCAATCTCACGTTTCAATAAAGAACCGATGAGATTTTGCAAATTTTATGCGTTTTTTAAAAAAAAAAAGTTCTCAAGCTCTTAAAAAATCACCCGTTACAAGATTATACAAAAATACTTGACTTATTCTTTAAAGTAAATAGTAGTGTTACTGGGTAAAGTAGGATAAGAACAGCGGTGCTGGTTCTGGGTTGTTGTGGCTTATATAGGCTGTGGTTGACACTGGAGTACGTGCTGAATGGATGATTACATGTTATTCTGTTGCTTTAAACAAAGGAAGTCTTTATCGCTTTCTTTGTGTGGATGATTACATGTTATTCTGTTGCTTTAAACAAAGGAAGTCTTTATCGCTTTCTTTGTGTGGATGATTACATGTTATTCTGTTGCTTTAAACAAAGGAAGTCTTTATCGCTTTCTTTATCGAGTGACCAAATGTTTATTTCAGAGTAATGTGCGGTTCGTGTGCAAAGTTGATATGTTTATCAATGGGACATTCTCAGTGTGGATTCGGGTAAGTTGATAACCTTAACTTATATTATATATTATATATTATATATTATATATTATATATTATATATTATATATTATATATTATATATTAATAGTAATAGTATATAATTTAAATATATAAATAGTTAATAGTATCCTATCATTCCTAAGAAACTTCTAAGTTGTCTTATAGTTTTAGGTAGATGGTATTCATTTATTGTTTTTACCTTTTCGGGGTTTGTTTTAATAACATTGTGAGATATAATATATCCCAAGAATTCTACTTGTTTCTCGAAAAGTTTCGTCTTTTCTATAGAAATCTTCATGTTTGCATCGTGTAGTACTTTAGTTACTGTATTGATGTCTTTTATATTTTCCTCGATAGTGTTCGAGAATATGATTACGTCATCTATGTATACATGACATATCTTTCCTATGTGTTCTCTAAGTATATTGTCCATGGCTCTTTGAAATATGCTTGGAGCATTTTTGAGTCCGAATGGAAGCCTTAGGTATTCATATTTCCCATTATTTATGGAAAATGCAGTTTTTTCTACATCTTGTTCTGACATTAGGATTTGGTGGAATCTTGATTCAAGATCAATTGTGGAAAAGTACTTGGCCTTTCCTAAGTTTGAGAGTATTATACTCGTTTCGGGTATCGGGTATTTATCCGATATTGTATTTGCGATTAGTTTTTTATAGTCTATCACCAAACGATTCTTCTGGGTACCATCTGAGTTTGTTCCTTTTTTTGGAACTATCCATACTGGCGAATTGTATGGACTCTTAGAGGGTCTAATGATATCTTTAGATAGCATGTCTTGAATTTCTTTATTTACGAAGTCATTGACAGAGAAGGGGTATGGACATTGTTATCAGAAGTTCTGATTTCTGCTTTAATATCTGTTCTGAAAGGTAGGGAGGTGTCTACTTGAGCGTGGATACTTTTTATTTTCTCCAATGTAGATTTCCTTAAATCATCCATCTCCTTTGTTTCTGATACATTGTTAATGATTTCATGATCTTCATTAAATGAAAGTTTTTCAATTTTATTATTATATTTAAGTTCTTGCGAACCTAAGTCGATTTGTGCTTTCGCCAATTTAAGTAGATTAGTGCCTATTAGAGCATCTAGGTCTAAAGTTTCAATAACATAAAAACGTGTAGTATGGTCGAATAATAATACTTCGTGATACGTTTTAATAATAATTTCTCCATTCGGAGTTCTTGCTTTTTTGTATATATCTAGATGAATGGGGTCTGTGAAAACATTAGGTTGGCAATAATTACTATTTGCGCCTGTATCTAGCAAGAGTTTGATTCGTTTTCCCCGTATTCGTCTGTGTATATAGGGTAATCCGATACTTCTTCTAAAAAAGTATTTTCATTCTCGTTAATGTTATTTACTCTTTCTGTCTTTACTGCAGGTCTATAAGATTGTTGAGAGTCTTCTCTCTGTCTCTTGAATGGTTCCCGTGCAGGTGTAGGTGGAGTGAAGTGTCGTTGTATTGGTCGAGTATTATCTCGAAATTGTGGTTTGTGAGCAGTTTGTTCACGATATATATTTATGGATGAGTCAGTTTCCATTTTTTCTGGCTTTTGTTGGGACTGTACTCTCGTTGCTATATGTGGTGTGTGAGTTATTTCTTTCTTTGGAAATCTCAAGTTATTTGTGCCTTTTTGAGTAAAAGCATGGAACTGGTTTGCGAAAGAAGACCTTTCGTTGTTCGATTGTAGTTCTTGCGCTTTGGCGAGAGCTGAAGGTAGATCTGGAGGGTTAATTGAGAACAATATGTTTGAAAGTCCTCCATTCAGACCTGAAATAAATATTCTTAAGGCCTTTTGCCTGTTTAAGTCATTTAATTCGTTAGTTAATACGGTATTGCCGTGTGTCATTTTTGTCTTGTTAATCAAAGCGGTTAGTTTTTCATTAACATTATTATAATATTCAATTAAGCTATTATTGTTTTGTTTGAGTATACTCATTTCTTGTTCAATAATATGTGCAGGTCGCTTGTCTGCATATGCGAAGTCTACTCGTGCAATAATTGCGTCGTAATTTAGAACTGTGCCGTGGTTCGTTAGAACATTGTTGGCTTCTCCAATAATTTTGTTTCTTAGTATTGTTAATGCGGCAAAGTAACGTCTACTGCCTTTTGCATATAAACACATGCTATTTTCGGAGTTTTCTCTCCATGAAATGTAGCTATAATGCGAGCCATTGAATTCTGGTAAGCTTTTTACCATATCTAGAGGTTCGTTATCTACTATAGTTACGTCAATTGTCTGTGTTGTGTAGTTTGTAGGTGTGTTTGGTTCATATTTAAGTCTTAGTTTAGCTAATTCGTGCTCGAAACTGTGCTTTAGCTCTTGTGCGTTAGATCTAATTAATTTCAGTACTTGTTGCTGGTTCATTTTGACACTTTTACACTTTTTACTTAATAATATGAACTTATAATACCTTAATATGTTGATTGATGATTTTCTCGAGTTCTGGATTCGATACTGTCTTCTTGTTGCACTTTCTCGGAGTCTTGGCTTCGATACTTTGGCTTGTGTTGTGTTTGGCTGGATACCTTTGGTGTTTCTTACTTATTATTTTCAGAAATTTTCCTTGTTAATTTTCGTATAAGCAACTTCGGCTGGTCCTACTGTCAGTTCAGAGTTTTATAGCACTTTTTTCACTTTATACTACTTTATTTTTAACGTTAGGATGTGAGGTATCCCGGTTGAGCCCCCAATTAATATTTTCGACTTGTATTTGTTTTTAAAAAAAACTTTATTCAAATTTTAAACAATATTATACAAGATTATACAAAAATACTTGACTTATTCTTTAAACTAAATAGTAGTGTTACTGGGTAAAGTAGGATAAGAACAGCGGTGCTGGTTCTGGGTTGTTGTGGCTTATATAGGCTGTGGTTGACACTGGAGTACGTGCTGAATGGATGATTACATGTTATTCTGTTGCTTTAAACAAAGGAAGTCTTTATCGCTTTCTTTGTGTGGATGATTACATGTTATTCTGTTGCTTTAAACAAAGGAAGTCTTTATCACTTTCTTTGTGTGGATGATTACATGTTATTCTGTTGCTTTAAACAAAGGAAGTCTTTATCGCTTTCTTTATCGAGTGACCAAATGTTTATTTCAGAGTAATGTGCGGTTCGTGTGCAAAGTTGATATGTTTATCAATGGGACATTCTCAGTGTGGATTCGGGTAAGTTGATAACCTTAACTTATATTATATATTATATATTATATATTATATATTATATATTATATATTATATATTATATATTATATATTATATATTATATATTATATATTATATATTATATATTATATATTATATATTATATATTATATATTATATATTATATATATTATATTATATATTATATATTATATATTATATATTGTATATAATATATTATATATTATATTCTATATATTATATATTATATTTTATATATTATATATTATATAGTATATACTATATGTTATATATTATATATTATACATTATATATTATATATTATAAATTATATATTATATATTATATATTATATATTATATATTATATATTATATGTTATATATTATATATTATATATTATATATTATGTATACATATATACAAATTTGGTTGATACTAAAGATTTTCTATTTGCAGAACCAGAAAAAGAACAAACTCCAGGCAGCGAACACGAAGACGCATCAAAATCAACATCCATACCACCACAAGAACGAGGAAAGTCATTGAGTTCAAGCAGCAGAATGTTCGTTGTTGGCCCTGGACGCCCAAAGATTATTCGTAAGTGTCTGACAAACTGCACAATAAAATGATTGACAAAAGCTCTTCTGGAATCATTACCTGAATCTCGCTTAGCTTTTCTATTACTCGTTGATATGATTTTGCATGGACTGTCCTTCCAACATATTTCCCTGCAACAACTGCTTAAACAAATTAACCATGCTTGCAGCCCCTTTGGGCTGGTACATCTCTCGAAGCTTGTCCCATGCATGCTTTGACGTCTTTGAATTTTTCACATGAACTGATTCTGATGGCCTTACACTAAGCAAAATAGTTGCCAACGCTTTCCCGTCTCCTGCTTCCCAAACTGCTTTCTCCTCAGGTTTTGGTTCTGCAGCCAAAGAATTCGATCCATCGACATACGACCAGAGATCTGTGTGCACTAACACGCTCTTCATATGAATTGTCCTGCTTCCATAATTTTCTCCGTTTAATTTCTCGATCTGGTATAATGAACTCATCACAATGGTATTAAAAACAATAAATCAAATTTTGAATTAATAGAAACAAAAATTATTTGAGCGACAATTTTTTTTTTTTTTTTTTTTTTTTTTTTTTTTTTTAATCTTCTGAATAGCCTGGACCCATAACCTGTTATAATTTAAGAAACGACAAACAGAGTTTGGGAGAGATAAAAGTTTATTATGTGTCAATTATATAAAGACTGCAGAAAATGTATTTCAATTAGTTAACAAGTAAACAAGAATTTGCAACAAAAGCTATTGATTTACAGTTTGCTAGAGCTTAAGAACAGTGATGCAAATAAGTTTTACAACAAAGATATTGTATATTATATATTATATATATTATATTATATATTTTATATTATATATTATATATTATATATTGTATACTATATATTATATATTATATATTGTATATTATATACTATATATTATATATTATATATTATATATTATATATTATATATTATATATTATATATTATATATTATATATTATATATTATATATTATACAGAAGTTAATTTTGATTTTCACTGCGCAGTTCGACTTAATCAGAGTTGTGTTTTGTATGTAAGTATTTTTAAATGGTAAGTGATTTTTGTGTCGTGTATTCAAATGTTCGTGGTTTAAGAAAGAATTTCTTTCACGTGTACGTCTACACTGTTCAACACAGGCCAGCTGTTTTGGCATTAAGTGAAACTCAGGTTGGAGCAAATACTGATTTATCAGAATTTGCTCTACATGGGTATAGCTTGGTGCCATTACTCTTTTCTCATCATGGTCTCGTGGTCTATGTTAGGAATGATATTGCTTGCCAGAGCCTTCCCCAATATGGGCAATGTTCCAACACGGACTTTAACTTCTTTTTTAATACACAATTTGAATAAAGATTATTCATTATGTTGAACGGCGTGTGATCCATGAATAATTAAGCAAAATATTAATCAAAACACTTTAAATTGATCACACAATGAGTCGGTTTCAATTATTAAAATTAATTAAAAAAAAAAAATTAAAAAATTAAAAAGATTGAAAGCTTACTTGGATGCATTTCGAGACGACCGGCGTCACATCATCAGCATTCACGACTAAGTAATTGAAACCGACTCATTGTGTGATCAATTTAAAGTGTTTTGATTAATATTTTGCTTAATTTAACTTCTTATGGCTCAAATTCACTGTCCGCAAGCATGTCATTCATTATTGTTTTATTTACAGGAGTCCAAATCTTGACAGTAATTCGACTTGTAACGAGTTTGATGCACTGTCTGATTCCATCTCGAAAATTGTTTCCCTTTGTCCTCGCACTGAAATCGTTATTGCGGGCGATTTCAATGTACACAATTCCAACTGGCTCCGCTATTCTGGTCAGACAACACCCGAAGGAAGGTATGTCGAGCTCTTTGCCGGGTTACATCACCTTACCCAACTGATCGATGTGCCAACTCGTATACCGGATGTTGCTGGGCAAGCAGCCCATACTCTTGACTTGTTTCTTACTTCTCACCCTGATAAATATACCATTAGTGTAACTTCTCCATTTGGCACTTCAGACCATTGTATCATTTCAGCTTATTTCTCATCCCCCACCCATCCAGTTAAAGAAAAACTTCCCACCAGGACCGTTTGGCAATACGAGAAAGCCAACTGGGACGGCCTGAATTTCTTTTTCCGAAACTTTAACTGGTCACTATGCTTCCTCGATAGTGACATTGATGCCAGTGCTGAAATGATCACAAATGTGATTCTTCTAGGGATGCGTGCTTTTATTCCTAACAGAGTAAAAAGCATCAAACCTAAAGAAAAGTCTTGGTTTAATTCTGAGTGTAAAGAAGCTATCAGGCTCAAAGAAGTAAGTTTCCGATCTTACAAAGCCAACCCTACAGAGGAAAATCGGAAAAAGCACAAACAAGCAAGGAACTCATGCAACTCCGTTATAGAAAGAACCAAATTTTTGCATGACCAAAAATTACGGCAAAAAATTCTGCAATGTCCCAAAAGCAGTAAAAATTTTTGGTCATTTGTAAAAAATATAAAAAACTCCTCGACATCTTCGGTTCCAACGCTCATCGACAATAACAAACCAATTGTTTACTCTTCAGAGAAGGCAAACTTGCTCGCCGCCCATTTCGCTGCCAGCTCCACGCTGCCTCAAAGCAACGTTGCCCCTCCTGTACTTGAGAATGTAAATTTTTCCATGGGACACATTTTTTTCCGCACTCGTACAGTAGCAAGAGTTCTCAAAGATCTCGATATACACAAATCCGCTGGCCCGGATGGTATACCCCCGATTCTTCTGAAGAGGTGTTCTTCCACACTGGCAAAGCCACTGCGTAAGCTTTTCCATCGCTCCTACTCTTCTGGAATCTTTCCTAGAAGATGGAAAACAGCATTTGTCCAGCCTGTCCCTAAGAAAGGTGACCCATCCTCCCCCTCCTCCTACCGACCCATAGCACTGACATCCCTTCTTTCTAAGGTCATGGAAACACTGATTAACCGTCAGCTTAAGGAATATCTCGAAGATCGTAAGCTTCTCCATGACCGTCAGTATGGCTTCCGCAGCAACCGTTCCACTGGTGATCTGATGGCATATCTCACCGAACAGTGGAACAAATCTTTACATCGCTTTGGTGAAAGTAAGATTATTGCTCTTGATATCTCCAAGGCATTTGATAGAGTTTGGCATGAAGCTCTCTTATCGAAAATGCGTGCTTTTGGGATCGATAATACTCTTGTTCGTTGGATTAGAAGCTATCTTCTGGACCGTTCAATACAAGTTGTATTGGACGGATTCAAGTCTGATTCCCATAAAATAAATGCTGGTGTGCCCCAGGGCTCTGTTCTGTCTCCGACTCTTTTCCTCATTTTTATAAATGATCTTCTGTCTGTTACTTCTAATCCACTTAACTGTTTTGCTGACGACTCTACCCTCAGCTTTTCATATTCGTTCGATAATTCACGTCCTTCACCTTCGGACGTACAATTGCAACGGTGCCGTATGTCAAGCTCATTAAACTCCGATTTATACAGCATTGTCAAATGGGGTAATAGAAATCGTGTGGAGTTTAATGCTTCGAAAACTCAATGCTGTCTTCTGTCGTTAAAGCTAAACATTCCCCCAATGCCATTGTCCATGAATGGCACTTACATCGAAGAAACCAAAAAGCTCTCAGTACTCGGTATGTGTGTCAACGACGACCTCCGTTGGAACGACCATATATTTGAGATCGCTAAGAATGCTGCAAAGTGCTTAGGTTTTCTGTATCGGTGTAAGAAGTACTTTTCCCCATCTGATCTGGCTACAATTTATAAAGCGTTTATACGCCCTAAACTCGAGTATAACTCCCACCTGTGGGCAGGTGCTTCGCAAACATCGCTTCACCTGCTTGATAGAATACAAAATCGAGCGTTAAGATTGATAGGTAATAGAACTGCCGCTGAAACAATTGCCCCACTCGAACACCGACGCAATGTTTCATGTCTTTCCTTATTTTATCGTTTCTTTTACAAAAAATGTTCACTCGAAGTAGCCAGTTGCATTCCTCCCCTTAAAAGTTTCTCCCGTAATACTCGTCTCGCAAGGAATGCTCATCAGTTCACCCTTGAGCCTAATTTCGGACGTACCGTGAAATATAGGGATTCTTTTTTTAGCCGAACGACACGAATCTGGAATAGTTTACCCGGCGGGATTTTCCCTTGCCATTTTGATCTGCAAACATTCAAAACCAATGTTAATCGGCACCTCCTATCTCTCCCCTCCCTATCTTCGTAATGCCCGCGCAGTGTGTTCTACATTAAAAGGGAAACACATAATCCCTTGTGCGCGCGTTAATTATAAAAAAAAAAAAAAAAAAAAAAATATATTATATATTATATATTATATATTATATATTATATATTATATATTATATATTATATATTATATATTATATATTATATATTGTATATTATATATTATATATTATATATTATATATTATATATTATATATTATATATTATATACTATATATTATGTATTATATATTGTATATTATATATTATATATTATATATTATTTATTATATATTATATATTATATATATACATATATATATTATATATTATATATTATATATTATATATTATATATTATATATTATATATTATATATTATATATTATATATTATATATTATATATTATATATTATATATTATATATTATATATTATATATTATATATTATATATTATAAATAATATATAATATATTATATATTATATTTTATATATTTTATATTATATATTATATATTATATATTATATATTATATATTATATATTATATATTATATATTATATATTATATATTATATATTATATATTATATATTATATATTATATATTATATATTATATATTATATATTATATATTATATATTATATATTATATATTATATATTATATATTTTATATTATATGTTATATATTATATATTATATATTATATATTATATATTATATATTATATATTATATATAATATATTATATATAAATTATATATTGTATATTATATTTTATATATTATATATTATATATTATAAATTATATTTTATATATTATATACTATTTATTATTTGTTATATATTTTATACTAAATATATATTATATATTATATATTAAATATTATATATTATACATTATATATTATATATTATATATTATATATTATATATTATATATTATATATTATATATTATATATTATATATTATATATAATAAATAATATATAATATATTATATATTATATATTATATATTATATTTTATATATTTTATATTATATATTATATATTATATATTATATATTATATATTATATATTATATATTATATATTATATATTATATATTATATATTATATATTATATATTATATATTATATATTATATATTATATATTTTATATTATATGTTATATATTATATATTATATATTATATATTATATATTATATATTATATATAATATATTATGTATAAATTATATATTGTATATTATATTTTATATAGTATATATTATATATTATAAATTATATTTTATATATTATATACTATTTATTATTTGTTATATATTTTATACGATATATATATTATATATTAAATATTATATATTATATATTATATATTATATATTATATATTATATACTTTATAATATAGATTAGATTATATAAATTGGGAAAGTGTAAGCTTTCATTGCCAAGATCATTAATAATGAAATCGAGTTTTCGGGAAAAACTTTTTACGTCTGATATGAGCTCCCATACAGGCTTTCCGTTGCCTTGAAGTTTAAGGTTGAGGTCTAGAGTGACTAGATGCTCAATTGTTGGTCTGCTAGGACGATGATGACGACCATAAATTGGACGTAACGCTCTTAACGTTGAGGCCACTGACTCCGAATTTCGGTAGTAAATTTTATTAATTTCGATTCGTTGGCTCGTATATATTTCTATCACATAATGGCAAGCCTTACTGAAGAGAAATGTTAAAAGAGCGGCAAGAAATATGGCGTAGTTTGCTGTCCATGTCGCTCTACTTTTGTAGCGTCCCTGTTAAAAACCCGATATTATTTTTTATATATTATATATTATATATTATATATTATATATTATATATTATATATTATATATTATATATTATATATTATATATTATATATTATATATTATATATTATATATTATATATTATATATTATATATTATATATTATATATTATATATTATATATTATATATTATATATTATATAGTGTATATTATATATTATATATAATATATTATATATTTTATATTATATATTGTATATAATATATTATATATTATATATTATATAATATATTATATATTATATATTATTTATCATTATATTATATATTATATATTATATATTATATATTATATATTATATATTATATATTATATATTATATATTATATATTATATATTATATATTATCTATTATATATTATATATTATATATTATATATTATATATTATATATTATATATTATATATTATATATTATATATTATATATTATATATTATATAATATATATTATATGTTATATATTATATATTATATATTATATATTATATATTATATATTATATATTATATATTATATATTATATATTATGTATTATATATTATATATTATATCTTATATATTATATATTATATATTATATATTATATATTATATAGTATATATTATATATTATATTTTATATATTATATATAATATATTGTATATTATATACTATATATTATATATTATATATTGTATATTATATATTATATATTATTTATTATATATTATATATTATATATTATATATTATATATTATATATTATATATTATATATTATATATTATATATTATATATTATATATTATATATTATATATTATATATTATATATTATATATTATATATTATATATTATATATTATATATTATATATTATATATTATATATTATATATTATATATTATATATTATATATTATATATTATATATTATATATTATATATTATATATTATATATTATATATTATATATTATATATTATATATTATATATTATATATTATATATTATATATTATATATTATATATTATATATTATATATTAAATATTATATATTGTATATTATATATTATATATTATATTCTTTATATTATATATTATATTTTATATATTATATATTATATAGTATATACTATATGTTATACATTATATATTATATATTATAAATTATATATTATATATTATATATTATATATTATATATTATATATTATATATTATATATTATATATTATATATATATATTATATATTTATATATTATATATTATATATTATATATTATATATTATATATTATATATTATATATTATATATTATATATTATATATTATATATTATATATTATATATTATATATTATATATTATATATTATATATTATATATTATATGTTGTATATTATATATTATATATTATATATTATATATTATATATTATATATTATATATTATATATTATATATTATATATTATATATTATATATTATATATTATATATTTTATATTATATATTATATATTATATATTATATATTATATATTATTTATTATATATTATATATTATATATTATATATTATTTATTATATATTATATATTATATATTATATATTATATATTATATATTATATATTATATATTATATATTATATATTATATATTATATATTATATATTATATATTATATATTATATATTATATATTATATATTATATATTATATATTATATATTATATATTATATATTATATATTATATATTATATATTATGTATTATATATTATATATTATATATTATATATTATATATTATATATTATATATTATATATTATATATTATATATTATATATTATATATTATATATTATATATTATATATTATATATTATATATTATATATTATATATTATATATTATATATTATATTTATATATTATATATTATATATTATATATTATATATTATATATTATATATTATATATTATATATTATATATTATACATTATATATTATATATTATATATTATATATTATATATTATATATTATATATTATATATTATATATTATACATTATATATTATATATTATACATTATACATTATATATTATATATTATATATTATATATTATATATTATATATTATATATTATATATTATATATTATATATTATATATTATATATTATATATTATATATTATATATTATATATTATATTTTATATATTATATATTATATATTATATATTATATATTATATATTGTATATTATGTATTATATATATTATGTATTATATATTATATATTATATATTATATATTTATATATTATATATTATATATTATATATTATATATTATATATTATATATTATATATTATATATTATATATTATATATTATATATTATATATTATATATTATATATTATATATTATAATATTATATATTATATATTATATATTATATATTATATATTATATATTATTATATTATATATTATATATTATATATTATATATTATATATTATATATTATATATTTATATATTATATATTATATATTATATATTATATATTATATATTATATATTATATATTTTATATTATATATTATATATTATATATTATATATTATATATTATATATTATATATTATATATTATATATTATATATTATATATTATATATTATATATTATATATTATATATTATATATTATATATTATATATTATATATTATATATAATATATTATATATTATATATTATATATAATATATATTATATATTATATATTATATATTATATATTATATATTATATATTATATATTATATATTATATATTATATATTATATATTATATATTATATATTATATATTATATATTATATATTATATATTATATATTATATATAATATATAATATATAATATATAATATATTATATAATATATATAATAAATAATATATAATATTATATATTATATATTATATATTATATATTTTTATATTATATATTATATATTATATTCTATATATTATATATTATATATTATATATTATATATTGTACATTGTATTATAAATATTATATTTTATAATTTATATATTAAATATTATATGTTATGTCTTATATATTATATATTATATATTATATATTATATATTATATATTATATATTATATATTATATATTATATATTATATATTATATATTATATATTATATATTATATATTATATATTATATATTATATATTATATATTGTATATTATATATTATATATTATATATTATATATTATATATTATATATTATATATTATAAATTATATATTATATATTATATAATTAAAATTATATATTATATACTATATACTATATATTATATATTATATATTACATATTATATATTATATATTATATATTATATATTATATATTATATATTATATATTATATATTTGAGAAGGCAAACTTGCTCGCCGCCCATTTCGCTGCCAGCTCCACGCTGCCTCAAGGCAACGTTGCCTCTCCTGTACTTGAGAATGTAAATTTTTCCATGGGACACATTTTTTTTCGCACATCGATACAGTAGCAAGAGTCTCTAAAGATCTCGATATACACAAATCCGCTGGCCCGGATGGTATACCCCCGATTCTTCTGAAGAGGTGTTCTTCCACACTGGCAAAGCCACTGCGTAAGCTTTTCCATCGCTCCTACTCTTCTGGAATCTTTCCTAGAAGATGGAAAACAGCATTTGTCCAGCCTGTCCCTAAGAAAGGTGACCCGTCCTCCCCCTCCTCCTACCGACCCATAGCACTGACATCCCTTCTTTCTAAGGTCATGGAAACACTGATTAACCGTCAGCTTAAGGAATATCTCGAAGATCGTAAGCTTCTCCATGACCGTCAGTATGGCTTCCGCAGCAACCGTTCCACTGGTGATCTGATGGCATATCTCACCGAACAGTGGAACAAATCTTTACATCGCTTTGGTGAAAGTAAGATTATTGCTCTTGATATCTCCAAGGCATTTGATAGAGTTTGGCATGAAGCTCTCTTATCGAAAATGCGTGCTTTTGGGATCGATAATACTCTTGTTTCGTTGGATTAGAAGCTATCTTCTGGACCGTTCAATACAAGTTGTATTGGACGGATTCAAGTCTGATTCCCATAAAATAAATGCTGTGTGCCCCAGGGCTCTGTTCTGTCTCCGACTCTTTTCCTCATTTTTATAAATGATCTTCTGTCTGTTACTTCTAATCCACTTAACTGTTTTGCTGACGACTCTACCCTCAGCTTTTCATATTCGTTCGATAATTCACGTCCTTCGCCTTCGGACGTACAATTGCAACGGTGCCGTATGTCAAGCTCATTAAACTCCGATTTATACAGCATTGTCAAATGGGGTAATAGAAATCGTGTGGAGTTTAATGCTTCGAAAACTCAATGCTGTCTTCTGTCGTTAAAGCTAAACATTCCCCCAATGCCATTGTCCATGAATGGCACTTACATCGAAGAAACCGAAAAGCTCTCAGTAACTCGGTAATGTGTGTCAACGACGACCTCCGTTGGAACGACCATATATTTGAGATCGCTAAGAATGCTGCAAAGTGCTTAGGTTTTCTGTATCGGTGTAAGAAGTACTTTTCCCCATCTGATCTGGCCACAATTTATAAAGCGTTTATACGCCCTAAACTCGAGTATAACTCCCACCTCTGGGCAGGTGCTTCGCAAACATCGCTTCACCTGCTTGATAAAATACAAAATCGAGCGTTAAGATTGATAGGTAATAGAACTGCCGCTGAAACAATTGCCCCACTCAAACACCGACGCAATGTTTCATGTCTTTCCTTATTTTATCGTTTCTTTTACAAAAAATGTTCACTCGAAGTAGCCAGTTGCATTCCTCCCCTTAAAAGTTTCTCCCCGTAATACTCGTCTCGCAAGGAATGCTCATCAGTTCACCCTTGAGCCTAATTTCGGACGTACCGTGAAATATAGGGATTCTTTTTTTAGCCGAACGACACGAATCTGGAATAGTTTACCCGGCGGGATTTTCCCTTGCCATTTTGATCTGCAAACATTCAAAACCAATGTTAATCGGCACCTCCTATCTCTCCCCTCCCTATCTTCGTAATGCCCCGCGCAGGTGTGTTCTACATTAAAAGGGAAACACATAATCCCTTGTGCGCGCGTTAATTATAAAAAAAAAAAAAAAAAAATATATTATATATTATATATTATATATTATATATTATATATATTATATATTAT
>CAXARV010000137.1:30000-45268 GCA_963971375.1 Platycheirus rosarum
TTTATATACATTTTTTTTTTTTTTTTTTTGGTGCCGCTGCAACTGCCCTATCTAACTTAACCTTAAGAAACCTAAGATAATTATTATAGGCGGGATCTAACTAAGCCACCGAAATTGGTGGATCTGAGCAAGGGGCTTCCTTCCGATCCCGGTCGGGCACGGCCCTGCTGAAACGGAGGCGCTCTGCTTCGCTCCCAGCGACTATGTCTCGGTCGTAGAGGAGCCGCCTATCGACTGTTCTGCGGCCGACGTGGTAGATCAACTATCCTCAATCAGCCCTCGACTATCAAGGTATAGGAAAGCTCGGGCGGGATAAAACCACTCGAACGTGTGCTTTCGAAATATTCCTCTTGGGGGTAGTAAGACCCGAAGATTTGTCCATTAGTTGAGGTCATCGCCCTTGCAATGTGTCCGCAAATGAGCTTAATTAAAAAGTTATTTATCCTGTTTGTATTGGCCCCGTTGTATAGGACCTCGTTGGAATAATAATGTTTGTACTCCGACTCTGGTCTTCTATAAAGACCGAGACAAGTGCGAAGGCACTGTCTTTCGAACACCCGAATCTTTTCCAGTAGAGATGGTGCAACGTTGAACCACACGGGGCATCAATAGGCGATCATCGGCCTAATGAGGGCCATGTAGCAAATCACTTTCACCCTGCTATCAAGGCGACTGCTATAAAACAACCGTCTTGTCAGGGCAAAAGCTCTCCCCTAGCCCTGGCCAATGCAGCCTCTTCATGTCGGTTGAAATATAGAAACTGATCCAGCCATATGCCAAGGTACTTTACTACACTTTTACTCGCCAGTGGATGTCCATGCGGCCCAGCAATCACTGGCTTTCGACAGTTCTTTCTCGTATCCCTAGAAGCCCTAGACACAGGGGTTCTAAACAGGATAGTTTCACATTTCTGGAAGTTAATTTTCAGCTTCCAATCATTACAATATTGCTGAATTTTATCGAAATCACGTTGCAAGAGAATTCTGATGACTTCAACTTTTGGACCTGTTCTGTACGCAACTAAATCATCGGGATACGCAATTGCATGAGGTAGACTCCCAATGAGATCGCTGGTGTAAATACTAAAGAGAATCGGCGAGTTCACCGCTCCCTGTTGCAGACCGTTTTTAATATCAAGCGTTGTGGTAGATGTTACATTGCCACTCTTGACAACAAACTTTCTACCATTAAGCATGTCGTAAAGCATATATAGCAGTGGTTTACTTATGCCCCATCTGGTAAGCTTTAGATAAAGACCTTCTAACCATACGGTGTCAAAATCCTTCTCCATATCAACCAGACCGGCACCCGTGCATTGATTTTTAGCTTTGTTCCATTGGACAGCAGATACTAACTTAGACGCGGCATGAATTGTGTCATGTCCCGCCTTAAAGCCGAACTGGGTGTCTGGAATTATATTTTTGTCCTCGGCCCACTTGGACAGAGCTCTATTGATAACCTTTTCGAAGACCTTACTGATACTCGGAAGAAGACTTATCGACCGGAGATTTGCCGGATTGGAATTGTCCTTTCCCTTTTTGGAGAGAGGATGTACAACTGCTGTCTTCCAACTCACTGGATAATATGCATTATTCAGCGCGTTGTTGAACAGTGTTGTGTATATGTTTATTGCTTCCTCAGGAAGATGTCGTAGTACAACATTGGGTATACAATCGACTCCCGCTGACTTCTTTTTCTTTAATGATGCGAAGATCATTTGTATTTCGGCCTTCGAGATGAGCAGGGAACTTGGCCCATTTCACCCGGCGACGGTGGCATTTGCCAGATTTTCTTCATTGAATCCGGTAAAATCAAGATTCTCAGATCGCCATTGCGTGATACTATTTCGCAGGTAGAAGTGATTCAGCAGAGCTCTGTTCTCCAGGTCGTGATTTGGATGAATGGACTCATTCACCTTATACACTTGCTGAAAAGCAGAACCCACTGTCTCAACCTTCTCCAATGGATCTTCAATCACAAAGAAGTCGTCGTCCAAGACGGCGTCCCCCAGATCTACTCCTGCGGTCAGGAGTATGTTTTCGTGGTCTGTCGTTCTTTGGAGCTTAAGACACGGAAGATCATTTTGAGTGTTCTTTCTAAAGATTTTATTAATCCTCGGGAAACATACTCGGGTCGCTAGAATTAACGGCTCGAATTCTGTTATCCCAGTAAGAGTTAATAGTCAATCGATAGTTTTGTTTAATGAGCGAGTTGACATTTTTGATTGAAGACTTCAGTGTCCTAATCTCCAGATCGTTTCTGTCAGTAAACCGCCTGTACAAGAGTTTTAATCTTGTCAGGAGGCCACTTTTTTGTCTATGTAGTGCGTCTATTGTCGCGTTCTTTTACATTTCAGTTGCGTTATGTTCTTTGTATCATGGGATCGTTCTGTCCATCGTTTGTTTTAAGACACCATCCATCTGAAGCAGGTATCCATCGATCTCTACGTTCGATAGATTCCTGTCGTTTGGAGGCACAATGTCGTTAGAGAGGAGTTCTCTTGCCAGGATGTTGGAGAAACGTGGCCAGCGTGCCTTACTAAAATTGTAAGAGCGCGCAGGCACAAATTCATCCAACACCACAAGTTCATTTGGTAGCTGTATGATGGCGGAAAGTCCGCAGTGGTCACTGTCTTATTCTACCGTCTGTAAACAGTTTCTTGTCTGTTGGCCCACAGAGTCTGTTACTGTCAGTCTTGAATCTAACAGTAGAAGATCTAGAAAAGCACCGCTCCTTGGGAACGATGGTCTATCTGTAGCAAGCAGGTCGATTTTATACTCAACATGGTGTTGACCCATCCAATTAAAAAGATGGCATCCCCTTGGATTTTGGATTTGATTTCCCCAATCTTCATGTTTGGCATTGAAATCCCCAGCGATAATAAAGTAATTTTCATCCGAGTACAGATTAAAGCACTCGAAAAGTTTTTCGAGCTTCTCTAAGCTTCGCACTTCACTATTATATATGACCTTATGATCAATACCTTTCTGCAAAAAGATAGCAACCCCGCCCCGACAAGTGGAGTTGGGCCGGTCCCTTCTTACGATATTGTAATTGTTATGAGTCAGTTTGTGTTTCTGGTTTAGCTTGGTTTCGGTAGCCAAAAAGACATCTGGACTGTGATCATGCAACAATTGAAACAAATTTGCTCTACGTTCGGTCCTGATTAGTGAATTTACATTCACAGCCAGGATTTTAAAGGGGTTCTCGTACAGCGCGCCCATTATGGTTTAAATTGCCCTAAGCTGGGAAGGTAAGCGTAGACACGGTCTAGTCTTTCCTCCTGCTTTCCGAGCTGTTGTTGTAGGCTGTTTAACTGGGCCTGCATGGCCAGCAACACAGTCATTATATCGGCCTGTCCCGTAGGTGCCGTAGGCACGGGGCCTGTTTGGCAACCTTTGGTTGTGGCTGTACCGTTGTTGTTGCCCTCCCTGCAGCCATTTGGGCGTAAGAGATTTGGGGCACAACGGCTGTCGGTGCAGGAGCAAAAACAGGTCGCCTCTCCACCACCCTCGGAGCTTTTGTTTGCTTTATCTGCTGAAACTTAGGACAGCCCTGATAACTAGCAGGATGCCCCTCGCCTCCACAAAGCACACATTTGAGTTGGGTCTTATCTTCGACCCTTTCCTGTCCGAGTTTACACTCACCTATATTGTGGTTCTCACTGCATTTGACGCAGCGAGACTGCATACCGCAGTTCGCCGCGGCATGCCCGAATCTTTGGCAGCGCATGCATTGAAGCATGTCGCCGCGTCTCTTTAATTTGTCCCAGGTTACAACCTGGTAGTCTAGGTTGGTAATTTTCCGTAGACTATCCAGTTTGCTTTTGAGCGACAGCTGAACCAGGAAGAACGGTAATTTTCGTTGCTCTTATCTGGCTCTGGCGTGAAAGGCTTGACCCCCACAAACTCGAGATCGTTCGTCGCTACACGCCGGAGTTCGTTTAAAAGCGCCACCGTGTCAGTGGAGCTGTCAAGGCCCTTTAAAAGGACCGTTTGGATTTTTTTCTCTTTCGGCGTGAAACTGTAATGTTCAGTGGCCGATTTTTGGAGGATCTTTTTCACTTTCTTGTGCTGATCTACTGAAAAGCAGTAGATAGCATGCCTATCATTACCTAATCTCTTAATTAAAAAGTTATCGCCTATGGCGTCTCTACAAATATCTATGGTTTCTTTAATATCCATTCTAAATGTATTTATGGGTGGAACCTTACCTTTTTTTTGTTTCTGCTGCGGTGGTTGCTGCTGTTGACTCTGTTGCTGTTCTAAGTGCTGCTGTTGTTTCTGCTGCATTTGTACCTGCTGCTGTTGTCTCTGCTGCTGTTGCTCTTGTTGTTGTTGAGCTTGACTATGCTTTGAAGTTGACGGCTGGTCCATCTTTTTAGCTTGCTGTGGCTGTTCTCTTTGCTGTTGTTGTTGTTGCTGTTGTTTTTGTTTGTGTTGGCTGCTGTTGTTGTGATTGCGGCTGTAGCTGCTCAGACGTCTGGAGGACCTTAATCTTGACTGCCTCCTTTTGCTCTTTGGTGAGCCTTTCCTCCCTCCTTCTTTTTTCCTGGTTTGCTCTGAGCGCCAGGATCTTCTGCTCGAGCTTACTTATTTTCTCCTCCTCATCGTCGGATTCCGATGAGGATGGGATCAGCTCCACGGTCATGTGGCCTTCTGTAACTTGGGTGTCGTCTGGGGTACTGGTGTAGTGCCCCTCCCCTTCGTCGGACACATACGACACTGATATGTCTGACGTCAGTCCTGCAGTTTCTAATTGCTTAACTGCGGCGCTGGTCTTGGCTGGGCGTGCCACTTCTACCTCTGGTTCCACTTGCACCTGATTGGTTGCCCTTGTTGGCCTCTTTATCAGGTTAGGCTGGACTTTAACCTGCCTCCTCCTTCGTTTTTTTGACGACTGACATCATTCCGACATCAGCCGATTCTCCTGGTACCGCATCATCCGATGGCACCACCTTCTGTTCGCTGCCCATTGGCTGGGACTTTTTTTTCTCCTTCCAGGCTCAATCTGTTCACCAAAATAGTTTCCCAAAAAGAGTTTGTGAAACTTCCCAGGCCGGATTCGAACCTGGATTCTTCTTCGCCGCGATCGGCCACTCTACCACCTGAACTATTTGCTATATAGAAATAGTCAGTTTTTTTTGTTTTATTTATATATCTTTGGGCTGGATTGCCCAAAAACCTACAAATGCCACGACTTTTGTGGATTTTTGTTGATTAACGTTATATATAATATATAATATATATTATATTATATATAATATATAATATATAATATATAATTTATAATATATAATATATAATATATAATATATAATATATAATATATAATATATAATATATAATATATAATATATAATATATAATATAATATATAATATATAATATATAATATATAATATATAATATATAATATATAATATATAATATATAATATATAATATATAATATATAATATATAATATATAATATATAATATATAATATATAATATATAATATACAATATATTATATATAATATATAATATATTATATATAATATATAATTTATAATATATAATATATAATATATTATGTATATTATATAATATATAACATATAGTATATCTTATATAATAAATAATATATAATATATAATATATAATATATAATATATAATATATAATATATAATATATAATATATAATATATAATATATAATATATAATATATAATATATAATATATAATATATAATATAAAATATATAATATATAATATATAATATATAACATATAATATATAATATATAAAATATAACATATAATATATAATATATAAAATATAATATATAATATATAATATATAATATATAATATATAATATATAATATATAATATATAATATATAATATATAATATATAATATATAATATATAATATATAATATATAATATATAATATATAATATATAATATATAATATATAATATATAATATATAATATATAATATATAATATATAATATATAATATATATTATATAATATATAATTTATAATATGTAATATATAATATATAATATATAATATATAATATATAATATATAATATATAATATATAATATATAATATATAATATATAATATATAATATATAATATATAATATATAATATATAATATATAATATATAATATATAATATATAATATATAATATATAATATATAATATATAATATATAATATATAATATATAATATATAATATATAATATATAATATATGATATATAATATATAATATATAATATATAATATATAATATATAATATATAATATATAATATATAATATATCATATATAATATATAATATATAATATATAATATATAATATATAATATATAATATATAATATGTAATATATAATATATAATATATAATATATAATATATAATATATAATATATAATATAACGGGTGATTTTTTAAGAGCTTGAGAACTTTTTTTTTTAAAAAAACGCATACAAATCTCATCGGTTCTTTATTTGAAACGTTAGATTGGTCCATGACATTTATTTTTTGAAGATAATTTCATTTAAATGTTGACCGCGGCTGCGTCTTAGGTGGTCCATTCGGAAAGTCCAATTTTGGGCAACTTTTTCGAGCATTTCGGCCGGAATAGCCCGAATTTCTTCGGAAATGTTGTCTTCCAAAGCTGAAATAGTTGCCGGCTTATTTTTGTAGACTTTAGACTTGACGTAGCCCCACAAAAAATAATCTAAAGGCGTCAAATCGCATGATCTTGGTGGCCAACTTACCGGTCCATTTCTCGAGATGAATTGTTCTCCGAAGTTTTCCCTCAAAATGGCCATAAAATCGCGAGCTGTGTGGCATGTAGCGCCATCTTGTTGAAACCACATGTCAACCAAGTTCAGTTCTTCCGTTTTTGGCAACAAAAAGTTTGTTAGCATCGAACGATAGCGATCGCCATTCACCGTAACGTTGCGTCCAACAGCATCTTTGAAAAAATGCCGTCTAATGATTCCACCAGCGTACAAACCACACCAAACAGTGCATTTTTCGGGATGCATGGGCAGTTCTTGAACGGCTTCTGGTTGCTCTTCACTCCAAATGTGGCAATTTTGCTTATTTACGTAGCCATTCGACCAGAAATGAGCCTCATCGCTGAACAAAATTTGTCGATAAAAAAGCGGATTTTCTGCCAACTTTTCTAGGGCCCATTCACTGAAAATTCGACGTTGTGGCAGATCGTTCGGCTTCAGTTCTTGCACGAGCTGTATTTTATACGGTTTTACACCAAGATCTTTGCGTAAAATCTTCCATGTGGTCGAATAACACAAACCCAATTGCTGCGAACGGCGACGAATCGACATTTCACGGTCTTCAGCAACACTCTCAGAAACAGACGCAATATTTTCTTCTGTACGCACTGTACGCATTCGTGTCGTTGGTTTAATGTCCAATTAAGTAAACTGAGTGCGAAACTTGGTCACAATCGCATTAATTGTTTGCTCACTTGGTCGATTATGTAGACCATAAATCGGACGTAAAGCGCGAAACATATTTCGAACCGAACACTGATTTTGGTAATAAAATTAAATTATTTGCAAGCGTTGCTCGTTAGTAAGTCTATTTACGATGAAATGTCAAAGCATACTGAGCATTTTTCTCTTTGACACCATGTCTGAAATCCCGCGTGATCTGTCAAATACTAATGCATGAAAATCCTAACCTCAAAAAAATCACCCGTTATAATATATAATATATAATATATTATATATAATATATAATATATAATATATAATATATAATATATAATATATAATATATTATATATAATATATAATATATAATATATAATATATAATATATAATATATAATATATAATATATAATGTATAATATATAATATATAATATATAATATATAATATATAATATATAATATATAATATATAATATATAATATATAATATATAATATATAATATATAATATATAAAATATAATATATAATATATAATATATAATATATAATATATAATATATAATATATAATATATAATATATAATATATAATATATAATATATAATATACAATATATAATATATAATATATAATTTATAATATATAATATATAATATATAATATATAATATATTATATATAATATATAATATATAATATATACTATATAATATATAATATATAATATATAATATAATATATATAATATATAATATATTATATATAATATATAATATATAATTTATAATATATAATATATAATATATAATATATAATTTATAATATATAATATATAATATCTAATATATAATATATAATATATAATATATAATATATAATATATAATATATAATATATAATATATAATATATAATATATAATATATAATATATAATATATAATATATAATATATAATATATAATATATAATATACAATATATAATATATAATAAATAATATATAATATATAATATATAATATATAATATATAATATATAATATATAATATATAATATTTAATATATAATATATAATATTTAATATATAATGTATAATATATAATATATAATATATAATATATAATATATAATATATAATATATAATATATAATATATAATATATAATATATAATATATAATATATAATATATAATATATAATATATAATATATAATATATAATATATAATATATAATATATAATATATAATATATAATATATAATATATAATATATAATATATAATATATAATATATAATATATAATATATAATATATAATATATAATATATAATATATAATATATATGATATAATATATAATATATAATATATTATATATAATATATAATATATAATATATAATATATAATATATAATATATAATATATTATATATAATATATAATATATAATATATAATATATAATATATAATATATTTTATATAATATATAATATATAATATATTTTATATAATATATAATATATAATATATAATATATAATACATAATATATAATATATAATGTATAATATATAATATATAATATATAATATATAATATATAATATATAATATATAATATATAATATATAATATATAATATATAATATATAAAATATAATATATAATATATAATATATAATATATAATATATAATATATAATATATAATATATAATATATAATATATAATATATAATATATAATATATAATATATAATATATAATTTATAATATATAATATATAATATATAATATATTATATATAATATATAATATATAATATATACTATATAATATATAATATATAATATATAATATATAATATATTATATATAATATATAATATATAATATATAATATATAATATATAATATATAATATATAATATATAATATATAATGTATAATATATAATATATAATATATAATATATAATATATAATATATAATATATAATATATAATATATAATACATAATATATAGTATATAATATATAATATATAATATATAAAATATGGTATATAATTTATAATATATAATATATAATATATAATATATAATTTATAATATATAATATATAATATATAATATATAATATATAATATATAATATATAATATATAATAAATAATATATAATATATAATATATAATATATAATATATAATATATAATATATAATATATAATATATAATATATAATATATAATATATAATATATAATATATAATATATAATATATAATATATAATATATAATATATAATATATAATATATGATATATAATATATAATATATAATATACAATATATAATATATAATATATAATATATAATATATAATATATAATATATAATATATAATATATAATATATAATATTTAATATATAATATATAATATATAATATATAATATATAATATATAATATATAATATATAATATATAATATATAATATATAATATATAATATATAATATATAATATATAATATATAATATATAATATATAATATATAATATATAATATATAATATATAATATAACGGGTGATTTTTTAAGAGCTTGAGAACTTTTTTTTTTAAAAAAACGCATACAAATCTCATCGGTTCTTTATTTGAAACGTTAGATTGGTCCATGACATTTATTTTTTGAAGATAATTTCATTTAAATGTTGACCGCGGCTGCGTCTTAGGTGGTCCATTCGGAAAGTCCAATTTTGGGCAACTTTTTCGAGCATTTCGGCCGGAATAGCCCGAATTTCTTCGGAAATGTTGTCTTCCAAAGCTGGAATAGTTGCCGGCTTATTTTTGTAGACTTTAGACTTGACGTAGCCCCACAAAAAATAATCTAAAGGCGTCAAATCGCATGATCTTGGTGGCCAACTTACCGGTCCATTTCTTGAGATGAATTGTTCTCCGAAGTTTTCCCTCAAAATGGCCATAAAATCGCGAGCTGTGTAGCATGTAGCGCCATCTTGTTGAAACCACATGTCAACCAAGTTCAGTTCTTCCGTTTTTGGCAACAAAAAGTTTGTTAGCATCGAACGATAGCGATCGCCATTCACCGTAACGTTGCGTCCAACAGCATCTTTGAAAAAATGCCGTCTAATGATTCCACCAGCGTACAAACCACACCAAACAGTGCATTTTTCGGGATGCATGGGCAATTCTTGAACGGCTTCTGGTTGCTCTTCACTCCAAATGTGGCAATTTTGCTTATTTACGTAGCCATTCGACCAGAAATGAGCCTCATCGCTGAACAAAATTTGTCGATAAAAAAGCGGATTTTCTGCCAACTTTTCTAGGGCCCATTCACTGAAAATTCGACGTTGTGGCAGATCGTTCGGCTTCAGTTCTTGCACGAGCTGTATTTTATACGGTTTTACACCAAGATCTTTGCGTAAAATCTTCCATGTGGTCGAATAACACAAACCCAATTGCTGCGAACGGCGACGAATCGACATTTCACGGTCTTCAGCAACACTCTCAGAAACAGACGCAATATTTTCTTCTGTACGCACTGTACGCATTCGTGTCGTTGGTTTAATGTCCAATTAAGTAAACTGAGTGTGAAACTTGGTCACAATCGCATTAATTGTTTGCTCACTTGGTCGATTATGTAGACCATAAATCGGACGTAAAGCGCGAAACATATTTCGAACCGAACACTGATTTTGGTAATAAAATTAAATTATTTGCAAGCGTTGCTCGTTAGTAAGTCTATTTACGATGAAATGTCAAAGCATACTGAGCATCTTTCTCTTTGACACCATGTCTGAAATCCCGCGTGATCTGTCAAATACTAATGCATGAAAATCCTAACCTCAAAAAAATCACCCGTTATAATATATAATATATAATATATTATATATAATATATAATATATAATATATAATATATAATATATAATATATTATATATAATATATAATATATAATATATAATATATAATATATAATATATAATATATAATGTATAATATATAATATATAATATATAATATATAATATATAATATATAATATATAATATATAATATATAATATATAATATATAAAATATAATATATAATATATAATATATAATATATAATATATAATATATAATATATAATATATAATATATAATATACAATATATAATATATAATATATAATTTATAATATATAATATATAATATATAATATATAATATATTATATATAATATATAATATATAATATATACTATATAATATATAATATATAATATATAATATAATATATATAATATATAATATATTATATATAATATATAATATATAATTTATAATATATAATATATAATATATAATATATAATATATAATATATAATATATAATATCTAATATATAATATATAATATATAATATATAATATATAATATATAATATATAATATATAATATATAATATATAATATATAATATATAATATATAATATATAATATATAATATATAATATATAATATACAATATATAATATATAATAAATAATATATAATATATAATATATAATATATAATATATAATATATAATATTTAATATATAATATATAATATTTAATATATAATATATAATATATAATATATAATATATAATATATAATATATAATATATAATATATAATATATAATATATAATATATAATATATAATATATAATATATAATATATAATATATAATATATAATATATAATATATAATATATAATATATAATATATAATATATAATATATAATATATAATATATAATATATAATATATAATATATAATATATAATATATAATATATAATATATAATATATAATATATAATATATAATATATAATATATAATATATCATATATAATATATAATATATAATATATAATATATAGATAAAGTTTTTTATTTTCGGAACTTACCGCGTTATAAGAAATATTTTCTTATTTATTTCTACCCGACGTTTCGAAGAAGTTTCATACTTCGTGGTCACGGGATGAGACTGACGTTTGATTGCTGTTGTTTAAGTTATTGGTTTTTAGCTCTCGCTCTCAAGTAGTACCGGTGCGTAGATGTTGATGCACTTGGATTGCTTGTGGGTGGTGGTGGTGTACTCGTTCTAGGTTGTTGTTGCGTTGAGTCGATGTATTTTTGGACACATGCAAAGCTCACGACATCGGCTATAGGTTTTTTGATTTGCTTTACTATGGTTTTGCTTATGAGAGGATCCCACGTTGGCGATAATTTAAAGCTAGAATCTCTATTGAAATTTGTATGTTTCTTAATTTCAATTGCTTCTCTGACGATTCTTGGTACATAAAATCTTTCATTTGCGATTGATCTAGCTTGATCAAAACGTATAAAGTGATCTTCGTTGTAGGCCAGATGTTCACATATTGCCGATTTTGTGACAGCGTTGTTTTGGATAGCTTTGATATGTTCGTTTAAACGTGTTTTAATACCTCTTTTCGTTTCACCAATATAAAAAGATCCACAGCTACAGGGAACAGAGTATACACCAGGATTTTGTAGTGGAATTTTGTCCTTAGGCGATCTTAAAAATTGACGAACCTTAGTTGGCGGTTTAAAGATGGTTTTAACATCATATTTTTGTAAGATTCGCCCAATTCCATCCGTTATGCCTTTGATATAGGGTAAAAAGGCCCTTTTATCAAATGCTGGAGGTAGCGAATGTTTCTGTGAGCTGGGTTTGGGTTTCCAGGTTCTCTGTTTGGAGTTGTAGCCATTCTTTTTAAGTGCAATGTCTATATACTTCAACTCTTGCTTGAGGTGTTCGGGGTCACAAATTTTGTGAGCACGGTTCACAAGAGCCGATACAACCGATGTCAAGTTGGCTGGGTGATGATGTGATGTAGCATGTAAATATCTGTCCGTATGAGTGTCTTTCCGGAACACCGTGTGGCCGATCGAACCATCTTGCTTTCTTATGACTTTAACGTCTAGGAAAGCCAAAGAGTTTTCTTGTTCTCTTTCCATTGTAAATTTAACTTTTTCGTGGATGGAATTAAGATGAATCAGAAAACTTTCTACCTGATTCTCTTTGAGTACGCAGAACGTGTCATCCACGTACCTTACCCAAATTGTTGGTTTCGTTAAGGATGTTCCTAATGCCAATTCCTCAAAATGTTGCATCCATATGTCTGCAATTATTGGTGCAACAGGTGAACCCATTGCAACACCATCAATTTGTAAATAATATTTCCCATTGTATAAGAAATATCCTGATGTAAGGCATATATCAATTAACTCTAATAACTTAGAGTTGTTTTGAGAATTAGACAATTTCGATTTTATAACATTGAGGGTTTCTTCAATTGGAACATTGGTGAATAAGGAGGTAACATCAAAACTAACCATAATTTCATCATGTTTAATGTGAAGGTCTTTGATCATGGACACGAAATGTTCCGAGTTTCTTACTATTGAGTTTGAGTTTTCAATAAGTGGCTTAAGCTTAAAGGTTAATTCTTTAGCCAAAAAGTATGTTGGTGAATCTATTTGGCTGACGATGGGTCTTAACGGTACATTTTCTTTATGTACCTTAGGAAGGCCGTAAACTCTTGGTGCTTGTGGACATGACGGTATTAAATTCTGATTTTGTAAAACAGATTTACTGTCATTTACAATCTGTCGAACTTTTTTAAGCACTCTTGATGTTGGATCATACGTTACTTCTTTGTAAGTAAGTTTGTCACTTAGCAGAGAAAGGATTTTAGCATCATATTCTTTGGAGTTAAGAATAACTGTACAGTTTCCTTTATCTGCAGGTAAAACAATAATTTCTTTGTCCTTTCTAAGTTTTACAAGGGCTTTTCTTTCAAGGAGAGTAATGTTTTGTTCAATCTTTTTGCCTTTCCTAAGCAACACCGATACATCCTGTCTTATAGTTTCAGCTGAAATCCTATCTATTTTGTTTCTGCGTATTGATTCTTCAATATTACTTATAATATTTTCAATAGGGACACTTAAAGGTGATGGGGTAAAATTCATACCTTTTGATAAAATTGAAATCATATTTTCATCAAGTATTTTGCTGGAGAAATTCACCACACATTTTGCATCAGCAGACTGGGATTTGTTGTTGTTGTTTTTAACCTTGGCTGAGAGTGAATTAAACTTTTTTGTTTGTTTTTGTGCACAATTTTCGGCAATTCTTTCCGTTTGTTGGAATATTATTGCATCACATAATTGAAAGTCTTTTGCACTCATACGTTGTGATAACACTAAATGCAATTGGTATATTTGTTTGGATACACAATTTACATCAAAATAATTATTGGAGATTAATTTTCTCAACAATAATACACTGGCTTTATCCAAAATTAGGGTTGAACCATTTATATGCTTCTTATCACTTATTTTCACACATTTGGGTATTATATTGTGATTTCGACATCTTTTTAGGAAAACGATAGAGCTAAGCAGTCGCGCTCGTTTAGCGCGTAACTTTTCAAACCGTCGTATTTGTTTGTGGATTGCCTCTCCGTATAGGCTTACAATATGAGATTTTATGTTATGTTTGATGTTATAAAATCGAAATTGTCTAATTCTCAAAACAACTCTAAGTTATTAGAGTTAATTGATATATGCCTTACATCAGGATATTTCTTATACAATGGGATATATTATTTACAAATTGATGGTGTTGCAATGGGTTCACCTGTTGCACCAATAATTGCAGACATATGGATGCAACATTTTGAGGAATTGGCATTAGGAACATC
>CAXARV010000138.1:15000-47500 GCA_963971375.1 Platycheirus rosarum
AAAGTACTACGTGCGATTTATGGCCCTGTTTGCGACCCGGCAAACAACGAGTAGAGAAGAAGAAACAATTAAGAGTTATACGTACCAGCGGTTATGATGGCTCGACCATGTAGAGCGGATAAACATCGAGGCTCCAGCAGGCAAAGTCTTCGACGCCGTACCCGAGGAAGTCAGACACTATGGTAGACCTCATTTCCGATTGAGCGACCAGGTATAGGGAGTACTCCGAGTGCATGGAGTTCGTAGTTGGAGACGGAAGGCTAGAGATCGAGCCCCACATATCGGGTATAAGCTTAACTTATCACCACCAACGTATATATCACAACTACAAACCGACAACGGTGAGCTGGGTTTTAATTCAGTGGCAACAGATATACAAAAATTATTAAAAGCGTTAGCAATATAAACTGTGTTTAGCTTTCATATTTTCAGTTTCGATTTCTTTTATTTTTCCCCTGTGAACTTGCTTATTAAGGATATTATTAAACAATTCTTCCTTAATGTTGCCTTTGCAATTCTCAAACTTCCTGGAATAAAATCTACTCCAACATGTTTCTACTTCATTTTTAACATCCTGACTAAATTTGATAAATTTTTGTTTGAGACTTTGGTTGCAGGGTTACGTTTTAGTTTTTTTCGCATGAAGTTTTGTTGCCTATCATATTAAGAAGAGTTATCGTAATCCACTGCTTGAGTCATTTTGACTTTGAACTGTTTGACGATATAGGTTCGAATCAGTGCAACTTTTGATGTAGGTTCTTAAAAAAAGTTTAAAAGGTTTAAAAAGTTATCGTACGCTAACGAAGGGTCTGCTTCTTCATAGACCTGTTCCCAAAATTCAAGTTTTAGATAATTATTCAATTTTTTTTTAATTCAACTATTTCTTTTACCGGAAATGGAATGTAACGATTGGTACCAGCTGAATTATTTGGTATTAGATGTCTGTAATTTTACAGTCCATAACATCACTGGTCATATTGCTTTCAAATTTATTACGAAATCTAACAAATATGTGATTTATTTATTTATTTATTTATTTCAAAAAATAACTTACAAATAAATTTATAAATTATTTAAAATTAAAGACATCAGGGCAACGAAAACCATCGATGTCGTTTTATAATTAGTTTTGGAAGATAAAAAAACGATTTAAATACATTTAATTACAATGGAATTTAAAAAAAGTTAAATTCTTGGAGTAATCGCTGGCTTATATGTTTTTAAAAACATTGTGCAAATGTGTGGCTTCTTTGATACGATGTAAGGATTGTACATCAGATGGGTTAAGGATTTTGGTCAACTGTTTCTGCTTGTCTTCAGTTGTATCAGAGTTTGTTATTTGACAAGAAATAGGGCATTCAGTAAGGATATGCCATACTGAAAGAATTTCTCCGCAGTGGGTGCACATCTGTGGTGGTTCATTTGTGTAGTAGTGTCTACTTGAAAAGAGAGTTTTTCCCACTCTGATCCGAAATAGGGTGATGCAATCTTCTCTAGTAAAAGCATTATTGTAGGGAGTTCGGTGGTGAGTCTGATGGTGTTTTCGGAGAAAATTTTTTTCATTTAGCCAAGAATTTAAGAGTTCCTCTTGCTCATGGATTATGAAGGTATTTCTTATGATGTGGACTATATTTGGAAAATCTTTTATGTAGGGATAATTAGACGCTTCTTAAGTTGATTGATTATGTTTTTAATGTGGAGGTCCCATTTCATATTGCTGGTGAATGTAACTCCGAGGATTCGAAGTTCTTTTTTGAGCTCGACATTGAAATTTCGTATAACAAGTGGGGAATGGATGCCGTGCAATTTTTTTTTCGGCAGAGGTGAAGAGCCTCTATTTTGGAAGGAGGTACAATTGCTCCTGTTTTTTGTGTCCATGCATGTATGACATCATCTGCCGATTTAAGTACGGCATTGACATGAGATGGATCCCCTGAAGCTATAATGAATATGTTGTCTACATATATACCCACGAAATCTAGGTTTTGTTTTGGCTGTGCAAGTTCTGAAATAAGTGAGTCTATGTATGTGTTGTAAAGATGCACTGAGAGGGGAGAGCCTTGGGGTGGACCGTTTTCCAGTTTAGTCCTTGTTGAAGTGTATCCATCGATTTTAACGCAAAATGTTCTAGAAGATAAAAATGATAATATAACTTTTAAGATTTGTTCGGGAGCCCACCATTTATGTAATTGCTCTATTATTGGGAAAATCGTGACTCGATCAAAGGCCTTCTCAAGGTCAGATGACATTACTACACTATGCTTGTATGATGAGAGAATATCTGAAAGTTTGTGTTCGATTAGATGTGTTTAAGATTGAACTCCTCTATTCGCCCTAAAATCATGTTGTTCGTTGCTCATTGACTTTTCAATCAGCCAGCCTATTCGTCTTCCTATAATTTTTAAAAAAAATTTAGAGAGAATAGGTAGAAGAGAAATCGGGCGATATCCATCTATTCTGTGATAATTACGACAACTTTTAGGAATTGGCTTGAGTATGGCTTTCTTCCAATCATGAGGAAAGATACTAGTCCGAAGAATGTTATTATAGAGAGAGCAAATCCTGTTCTTGAGGTTGTCATCTGCTGCTTTAATCATATTATACGTGATTTTGTCATCTCCGGGAGTGTTTCCTTTCAGCATTTGTAGTGTAGTGTCAAACTCTATCCTTGAAATATTCTCCTTAAGCTCTAAGCAAATATTTTCTTGATGAAGAAAATTATTTAAGTTCAGGGTTAGATTCTTAGTTATAACGTTTCCTGGAAAGGAGATATTTTCGCTATATCGTCCCCATATTTTAGAAAAAGCGTTGGATATCGTTTCAGGATTATTTTCTAGACAGTTGTTTAGGAAGATATAAGGAAATTGCGGAATGTTGTTTGATGACCTTATAGATTTTATCCTATTCCATAGAGTTTTTGAGTCCAAAGTTCGATCCATTGTGTTTACGAAATTTGCCCATGACTGTCTTTTCGCTTTTAAGGATTCATATTTAACTTTTGCACTTGCTTTTCTATATGCAAGGCAATTTGGAGTTGTTGGAGATTTTCGAGCTTCATTCCAGGCTTTGTTTTTGGCTTTGACTAGCGATGCTATGTCCTTGTTAAACCATAATGGTTTAGGTCTAGTATTTTGTTGCTTTTGTTTTGTTGTTGGAATTGATTTTGCGGCTGCACATCTTAATATTTTTTTTTAATTTTGGCTGCTTCTTGTTTGGTGTTGTTTAAAGTTGGAGTAGTTGTTGTTAATGAGTTTGTCATTTGTTTAAAGATATTCCAATTAGCTTGAGATTCCTTAACTCTTGAAGGTGTTTTTCTTATATTCCTTTCATAGGTTCGTATTAAAATTGGAATATGATCTCTGTTTTCCCCAGTCGGAATGACTTCCCATTGAAGGAGGGGACCTAAGTCTTCAGATGCTAGTGAAACATCGACAGCAGAGAAGGTGTTTCTTGTATTGAAGAGCGTAGGTGAGCCGTCATTTAAAACAACGAGATTTTGATCATTGGCAAAGCTTTCAAATACTGTTCCTATTCTATTGGTAAAATTCGAACCCCAAATGGTGTTTTTGGCATTTAAGTCCCCTAAAACTAGGTGATGTTTGTTAGCTTCTATTTGTATGTATTCGAGCATTTCGCTGGTTATGTTTGTTTCATGTTCTCTATATATATTTGTAAGTTTAATTGGTTTTTTGCTGGGATTTCGATGGTTTGGAAGAGAAGATTTGAAGATGAAGTACTGTGGTATGTAATAGGAATATTATTCTTGACCAAAAAACCAGTTCCTGATTTGCTGTATTCGTAATTCTTATTGTGGTGGAAGGGTTTATAATTTTTGAGTTTAAACATATGGGAGGTTGAAGAAATAATATGTGTTTCCTGAAGTGCTATTATATCTGGATTGTATTTTGAAATTAATCGTTCTAGAGCATGTTTGTTGTTTGTATAGCCTTGAATGTTCCATTGGAGAATAATGAAATCATTATTCAACAAGGTCATTGTTTTTTAAAATTTATTGGTTCATGTCCGAATTTTGTTGGTGTAGACTGTATGGTGAGTGGGGTTGAGTTTTTGTGTGTAATTGAATTATTTGGTGTAATTGAGTTATTGAGTGTAATTGAGTTTTTGGGCGAAATAGAGTTATTATTTTGTTGGTTTGTTGATGGGCTTGTACTACATTAGTCGGGGGGGAGAGAAATCATGCATTTCTGTGTCTGATTCGGATAGTGGTGACAGGAGTGTTTCATTAGAAGTGTTGTGTTTGAGTGGTTTAGAGATCGAAGAGATGAGGGAATTATCAACTGATCTGAGCTCTTCCATTAGAGTTGGGTTTTCTCTTCTGTTAAGGTTTTCAGTGTTGGAATTAATTTCATGTGGTGAATAAAAGTTGTTAGGCGTGATGTTGTTATTTGGCGTTTTTTGGATAGGTGTGTTTGATGAAGTAAGGAGAGTGGGTTGGGGAATCTTTAAAAGAGATTTCTCTTTTTCTAATTTCTGTCTAATTATCTCGGCCATAGTCGGAGTAGCGGAGTTTCTTTTTTTAGGGTGCTGTAGCTGATGGAGGTTAGGGTTGTCATTGAAGATTTGCCACGCTTCGCGAACCGTGCATCGGCGATCGGCTTTAATTTTATTGATGGATTTATACCTGAGGAAGGCGGGGCAAGAGGGATCGTATGGAGTGTGACTGTCATCGTTACAATTGATACAAAGAATTTGAGTGCATGCATCACTATGAGGTGGAAGACAACAATTCTTACAAGCAAGTGCGTTTGTACACCGATTTTTAGTGTGACCAAGTTTTTGACAGTTAACGCAACGCATTGGGTTTTGTATGTATTCCTCAACTTTACATATAAGCCAGCCTATTTTCACTTCATGAGGACGGCGAATCTGGTCGAATATAAGAATAGCAGCACCGGTAGGAACTAAGGAGTCTCCTTCTTTTTTCATCACTTTATGAACGTCAATGACTTTGTATTTTGTAAGCTCATCTATAAGTTCTTGTTCGCTAATGTTTTGGATTAGTTTGGAATAAATTCTACCCTGGATCGAGTTCAGACTAACATGGTTGCTAGCTTTTATTGGGATCGAGTCTATAAGCTTTGATTTTATGAATTTATCTGCTGTAGCGACGTTGAGTACTTTGATCAGTAGGTCTCCAGATCTCATAGACTTGACCTCTAAAATGTCTTTGGAAACATGTTCGAGTCCACGGTTGATCCTAATTGGATTATAAGACGAAAGTTTACGAAGATTGTCAGGATGTTTTTCGTCTTTTTCTAAACCAGTTATAACGATGTAACGGGGAATGTTTTCGTCATTATGTATGTTTGGTAGTATAGGGAAATTTTCGGTGTTGTGTTTTCTTTTTTGTTTTTTGCCTCGGCTCAGTACAACCTCGGGTTCGAGTATACCGAACTGGTTTTGGTTAGGGGGATCCGTCCCCCCATCCATGTTTGTAGATTATATAAGAGCAGATAAGATCTAATACTCTTTTTTATAGAAAAAGAAAAAAAATGTTTGTGGCTCACTCACCACTTATGAAGATCGATAGTATAGTAACAAAAGAAAATTTGTTTGTTTAAGACAAAAGCACTTGTACTTGAATACGTCTATTCACGGCACTTGCCAGGCTAAGACTGAAATATGTGATTTATATACGTCTGGGTTTCTTCTGTTCTACGATTTAGTAATTTATGAGTGACTGGAGTCCTTAAGACGGCATAAGAAGCATGTAGGTAAGTAATTGTTGGAGTCTTGATTAGTAAATTGTATTTTTTTTATCATATTAAGTTTTTTTTGATGTTTTTGATGATATTTGAATTAAGTTTTTGGAAAGTAATTTTTTCGTATGCTTTTGCTACTTTTATATTAATTTTTTTGTGGATCATTATTTTTTTGTTTTGATTTATAACCAAATAAACTCCTAATGTGATAAATGTACATCAGGCCAAATTGTATGTCTTTTCTTGAGCCAAAAGAGGATTAATGGATTTCTAAAAAAAAATCAGGGGTGATGAAAGAGCGGCTAAGTCCGCTCGGTGATTAAGATGACCTAGGGAGCAGCATCCAATCCAATCGATGGGATACTTGCTTTCCAGCCAACATTTGCAGAAACAAAGTGAGGTAGGTTCGGGTTGGTGGTTGGAGGTTTTATTTTGCAATAGTTCCTTTCTTTTATTTCGGCACGATATGGGTTTTTGTTGTGAGGTCTTTTTCTGCTTTTGGGAGAAGATGCTTCCCTAGTCCGACAAGCTGAGCTGTACCTCGCAAGCGTGCCAGGTCCCAATGGTAGATGTTCCTACTTACCTTAAAGATTGCTTAGCTTCCACTTAGAAGTTTGTGGATATAGATAGCCTTCGTAGGGAGGTGCAGTTAGGGCATCTCTATTTATTCTTTTGCACACAACTTCCAAGAAAAACAAAACTGCAGTCGGAACACTCGATTTTGGTTGTATCATTTCGATCAACATATTTTTCCGCAAGACACTTTCTATTCATAATTTGAGGCCTTGATTTTATGGCACAAATTTAAAGTTCATGACAATTTTCTCGTTACGTTCGTAAGCCACAACATTTGCAAGAGTGTTTAACACAAAGGAACCGCAAGAAAGCAACTCATTAGTGAAAAAATTACCAAACAACGACGACAATGTGATCTGTTTGTTGAGAAATTGTAATACCGGACGGATATAAATGATGTTTTTTTAAAAAGGGGGAGCACTGTTGCACCTACAGTGGCATCACTGATAATGATAATTTAAATGGTAACACCAAATCATACAAAACGGCAATCTTCCAACCAATGGTCATTGGTAATGGAAAATGGAGAGATACAACCAGACACGAAAAGGCAAAGAAGATAACCTTAACTTTTCGACCACAAAGTACACAAGTGCACCACCAAAGTAAATTTGAATTATACATTTTTTTGAATAAGAATGTTTACATTTACATTTTAAACTTTAAAGTTTTTTGGTATCTTTTTATTTATTAGAACTTCAATCATCATAGGTTCTAAAAGCTTTTACAATAGCTGGTTAGAAGTTTTTTTGAGCAAAGAGAATTTTCGGCCAACATTAATGTTTAACTATAAAGAGAACAACGTTAAGCATCTCTTTCGTTTGGACTGTTGAGTTTGTATTTTTATTAATTTTGTCTTTGATTAATGTTTTCAGCGATTTAAGAAAAAATACAAAATATGGCTCAATTTGTTAATGCCGTTAAAAGTTTTCCAATGATTGAAAGCTTAGAAAAATACCTTTCATTTATGTCGAAATCTATATGCTCAGAAGATATGTAGAATACTCAACGTGTACTCAACAATCAGGAAATAAGTGAACACCATCAATACTTTATGTTTTCAAGCGCGGTTGTTTAAAAAGTGTAAAATTGAAAAAAAATTAATTGAGGGTTCTCAACTAAAACCCCACATTCAGGGCGTACCGAGGGGCCGAGCCGTGGGGGTGTGATTTTCAGCACCACAAATACATGTTTTTCGTAAAAATTAAGATGCCACCACACGTCTTAAATAACGAAGAATTTATGAAAAAGTACATATTTCAAAAATTGTACGACGGGTTTTGATATTTGTTTTCTATTACAAGTTTTTTTAAAAACTTTTGTTTATTAGATTTTGGTATGCAGTTTTTTTGAGTTTATTAATATACAGCAGATCAAAAAGATAAGTTTTTGATTAGTTATAAAAGTAGGTATTGAATTTTCAAAAAAATAATTATTTTAAACAGAAAAAAAGAAAATATTCAAAATTAATTTTGCTGCCTAAAAATTTTCAAATATTAAACTTATTAGAAATCACAAGGGCCGTAAGCGAAATATTTGAAAATTAAAAAAACCGTTACGTATATCAAAGGTATCGTAATAGACTTTTGCGGTAAAATTGGTTTCTTTGAAATATAACCAATAACTACAAGAAAACTCATGTTTGTATGTGTGATTGTTTTGAATTCCTCAGAAGGGAATTTGTAATTTTATTCTTAGGGCTAAAAATAACGGAGGTACCTGCCTCGTAACCGTTAAGGAAAAGCATAATTTTCTCAAAAACGGCTCTAACGATTTTGATTACATTTTTTGAAATTCTTTTTTAGGTAGGCTATGGTTTGATAATAATCGAATTTACCGGAAAAGTCTATTAACTGTACTTTTCATATAACGGTATTAAATTTCTGTAAAATATAATATTTGAAAAGATTTTAAAAATAAAAAACAGGGGCCGATCACGACTTCATTGAGCGAGATAGTGAGTGCCAACAGTGATCGAATGCACGAGTAACCACTTTAGGATGATGGCATTCGTAGTCATACGTATCGTTTAACTATTATACGTGGTAATAGTTATATGCAACTTAATGGTGTATTTTTTGATGTCACTCTTGGCTAACAGATGTCGTAAGGATAAATTTTGTCTTGAATAAACGAATTTCATTGTTGCGATTCAGTAGAAAGTGAACATTTTGTAACTAATTCAATACGAAAAATTAATCATATTCATCAAACGAAGGTAATATCTTTTTTTTTATAATTAACGCGTGCATAAGGGACTATTTGTTTCCCTTTTAATGTAGAACACACTGCGCGGGCATTAGGAAATAGGGAGGAGAGAGATAGGACATAGGAGGTGTCGATTAACATTGGTTTTGAATGTTTGCAGATCAAAATGGGAAGGGAAAACCTTGCCGGGTAAACTATTCCAAATTCGTGTTGTTCGGCTAAAAAAAGAATCCCTATATTTCACGGTACGTCCGAAATTGGGTTCAAGGGTGAACTGTTGGGCATTCCTTGCGAGACGAGTATTACGGGAGAAACTTTTAAGGGGAGGAATGCAGCTGGCTACTTCGAGTGAACATTTTTTATAAAAGAAACGATAAAATAAGGAAAGACATGATACATTGCGTGGGTGTTCGAGAGGGGCAATTGTTTCAGCAGCAGTTCTATTTCCTATCAATCTTAAAGCACGATTTTGTATTCTATCAAGCAGGTGGAGCGATGTTTGCGAAGCACCTGCCCAGAGGTGGGAGTTATACTCGAGTTAAGGGCGTATAAACGCTTTATAGATTGTAGCCAGATCAGATGGTGAAAAATACTACTTACACCGATACAGAAAACCTAAGCACCTAGCAGCATTCTTAGCGATTTCAAATATATGGTCGTTTTAACGGAGGTCGTCGTTGACACACATATCGAGTACTGAGAGCTTTTCGGTTTCTTCGATGTAAGTGCCATTCATGGACAATGGCATTCGGGGTATGTTTAGCTTTAACGACAGAAGACAGCATTGAGTTTTCGAAGCATTAAACTCCACACGATTCCTATTACCCCATTTAACAATGCTGTATACATCGGAGTTTAATGAGCTTGACATACGGTACTGTTGCAATTGTACGTTCGAAGGCGAAGGACGTGAATTATCGAACGAATATGAAAAGCTGAGGGTAGAGTCGTCAGCAAAACGGTTAAGTGAATTAGAAATAACAGACAAAAGATCATTTATAAAAATGAGGAAAAGAGTCGGAGACAGAACAGAGCCCTGTGGCACACCAGCATTTATTTTGTAGGAATTAGATTTGAATCCGTCCAATACAACTTATATTTAACGATAGAGAAGGAAGCTTCTAATCCAACGAACAAGACTATCATCGATCCCAAAAGCAGGCATTTTCGATAAGAGAGCTTCATGCCAAACTCTATCAAATGCCTTGGAGATATGAAGAGCAACAATCTTACTTTCACCAAAGCGATGTAAAGATTTGTTCCACTGTTCGGTGAGATATGCCATCAGATCACCAGTGGAATGGTTGCTGCGGAAGCCATACTGACGGTCATGGAGAAGCTTTCGATCTTCGAGATATTCCTTAAGCTGACGGTTAATCAGTGTTTCCATGACCTTAGAAAGAAGGGATGTCAGTGCTATGGGTCGGTAGAAGAAGGGGGAGGATGGGTCACCTTTCTTAGGGACAGGCTGGACAAATGCTGTTTTCCATCTTCTTGGAAAGATTCCAGAAGAGTAGGAGCGATGGAAAAGCTTACGCAGTGGCTTTGCCAGTGTGGAAGAACACCTCTTCAGAAGAATCGGGGGTATACCATCCGGGCCAGCGGATTTGTTTATATCGTGATCTTTGAAAATTCTTGCTACTGTAAATTTAAATTTACATTCTCAAGTACAGGAGGGGCAACGTTGCTATGCGGCATATCTATGATATTTTGAGAGAAAATATATTAAAAACAACGACAACATACTAAAAGTTCATATATTTTGGTTAAGGTACACACCAGTGAGCACGTTATCTATCGAATGAAAATCTGCTCTATGACAGAAGTGAAGATGTCAAAAAATGATACTAGAATTTTATCAAAATCCATCCAAAAAAAAGATATGGGCAGTGAAGTTTGATTTGCCAAAAAACACACAGGCATCCGCCTGCCGTTTAAAGCTCCAAAAATGCAACAGTAAATAGTAAATAATATATAAAACATTTTTTGAAACGTACTTCTCATTTTAATTAAATAATTTTAAGATTGACGTATTCAGCAGAATTTTTGATTTGGAAATTACAAATACCTAATTCACAATGCTTCAAGTTTTAAATTTTAAGACGTGAAAATTGCAGACACTCTTTTGTAAAACTAGTATATGTAATTTAGTTTTATAAAAACTTTTTATTCTTATAAAATTCTTTACATTTTCAGTTGTATTTTGTTCTGTTGTTTTGGTTGGGCATTTTTCGTGGTTCTGTCTTAAATATTCAACTTTTACATTCTTAAATAGCATTTCATTGATCTGCATGTCAACATCAGAAAAAAAGGATACAAAATACAAATTTCATACTTATTCGATAGAGTGGGAATGATCTTCAAAATTATAGGAAATACAAGTCATATATATTGTAGATTATAGTAAAGATAACCATGTTTATGTGCTTTATAACATTTTATCTGCACAGTTGTTTTTCTCAGTCTTGACTCGGTTACCAGTTTTTTTTCAATCAATCTTGAACATCTAATATATAAAAATTCAAATTTGTTTGTTTGTTTCTTTGTTGTTTTGTATGTGTGTTCGTACAATATGTATGTGATGCGCTGCCATACTGTTCACTCAATTGTAATGAAACTTTGTCAGCTTATGAAAAGGTTATACAGCTTTTTTTTTTTTTATTGGCGCGACAGCTCCTTAAGGAGGCAAGGCCTAGTGACTTAAACTCTCAACCATTCTTCTGTGTGTGTTATATTGAAAGAGCAATAGAAAATTACAAATTATTAAATTACTAAAAGATAGAGGAAAATATGAATCTATCTCACACCATAACGAGTATTCATAGCATAAATAATTCTCTACAGGTTGCGTTACAAAAGAAATTTCAAAATATCAAAAGACATATATATTATTTCCTTACGAAATTAAGAAATTTGAGTTATTTTTTTAGAAGGATTCAACCACTTATGTTGCCGTTTACACACATTCCATTTAAAAAGGTTGAAAAACTATGAAGTTTGTTAAAACTCAGCACTGGATGACGATGCATCATATCAACTTTATGGACTAGTGCTTTAAACGCGATAGTTGTTTCTTATAATTAATTAATGATTTTGGTCTTGTATACGTAAAATCACCCAAACGAATCAAACTAACGTGCAGACGAAATGCTATTTAATCAAAATTAACATAATCATGATTTTTACATTTTCCTACTTCCCATAATCTTGTTTGATTGAGTACCTATAATATCATAATCTACTTTATGAACGAAGCCTTTCAGATACACAGAAATGCATGATACAAGTCTTATATCATTATAGAAATGATCTATTGTGAATGAAATCTTTTTATGTCAACTATTCTATCCCCAGCCAAATTAAACATCTACTTTTATGGGCAGCTAAATGTTTTTTATCGGCAGGTGGTTGTTGCTTTTCTAATGCGTGTAAGATCCAGCTGCGCTGCGGTAACTTTGCCAAAAAACACGGCTAGTAAGTGGAAGACTCAAATTACAGATTATTCAGTAAGGCTTCCTTGTTCCACTAAAAAAACTTAAGAAATCTTATAATACCCTACCACCTTTAATTTTTAAGACATATTTTTTTAAAACACGGCGCTATAACATTCGAATTTAGTATAGACATTTCTTCACTACTGATAGTAATTAGTCATGGGCAATCTGCTATGGAACATTCCTTTGATCTGTCAAAATTGCCAGTGGGAATTTTTGGAGTTACGAAGACATGTTTTCAGATTAAGGTTAAACTGATTGCGAGTTTAATATCGATTGCATGTCGTTTAACAATTTCTCGGAACCTTCGATTTATTTTAAGCTCAAAATCGTCGGTAATTTATTGGAACCAAGTGACGGCAATGTGCCTATAACCACATTGCCTTTTAAACCCTGCCCAGTTTCTAATTAGCATAACCTATTCAAAGTATATGAAAAAATCCATCACTAAATAAGAACAGTATTTATGTACTTTTGTCTAGGAATACTTGTCCTCATGGTGCTGGAAAGCCTTATGTATATTGCGCATTCTTCCCGTCTTTATTAAGTTATATTCCATGAAATTATCATTTTAAATTCCGAAACAAAATCGTTTATTTCTTACTTGTCTGCTAGTCTCTGATATACTAAATTGGAGGTTAAAATATATAATACATCCATACATATACTCCCTTGGGTGCCATAAACCTCAGTAGCTATATTCTATAGAACTGATACTACTTATGTTAACAACCTACTAAGCATGCGTTCTTATGACGTTTCTAAACAGAAATATAATCGAATTTCAAGTAAAACTCGTAAAAGTCTCGTACGGTAATTCGAATCTCCTAAAATAGAATGAATTTTGATGTTAGTGTTAAGGGTTGAAATATTTCCAATTTCTCAATTTGCTTCACGTTGCCGTTGGGTTAGTAGGTATCTATTTAACTCATTAGTATCCGAAATCCGAGTAATCCAATAAAAGCAAACGCAAAATGTAATTTTACAAACAAAGTCGTGCCCTGATGTGGTTGCAATGGCCACAAAACTTCAAGTATGTTAATTCCTTCGCTTATCATTCATTTAGGTAACGCGTTATTAGCGGATATACATATTTACATATCTTCGAAAAGAATTTCTATTAAAATAACTTTAATTTCCTTTCTAACTATAATATTAAGTTTACCTGCATATCGTTTTCTATACTTTAAGCGAATAAAATTAGAATATAATTAAATAAAAGGCATTAATAATATTCTGCTAGAGCCAACTCAAGTGAGTGCGAAAACAGATAATTGCAATGTTAGGTCAAACAACAACAACAACTTGAATAACAACATCAACAGCAGCGCTGGACTAGAGAATGTCAACGAACTTTTTTCAATGGATGAGGTCAACGCACTTACAGATTCCGAGTACACTTCTTGGAAAATGTAAAACCATCAAATAATTACAAATAAAATAGTCCAGTCAAATTAGACCAACAAATAGGGGTAAGGTTACATAAATTCACACCCAGCTCAAAATTGGTAGGATTGTTAACAACACCATCATAAATAAGACCTAAAAAGTCCTCATCGATCCGACACCTGAAAAAAAAATTACGGATTTTCGCGATTTTGAGAAAAACGGTAAGTTTTATCATAAAATATGCTTAGACAAAATTGTAGATCAGATAATTATCTATAAATAAATGTTTTCATACCTTTTTTCCTAAGACTCACCGTTTTCGTGATATAACGATTCAAAAAGTTGAAAGAGTTATAATTGTCATAATATGCACTACACATGCGTATGCACAAGTTTCCACGCCACCTTTGAGTTAGTGTACTTAGCGCGTTTTTTTAATGTGGTTTCCCCGGTAGGCCTATTTCACGGATCTGTTCTGATTCTGTTTATTTTGAAACTTTTGAATACTTAGGTGGCGCTACAGTTCGGGACGAACCTGGGCCTGTCAACAGTAAATCCGTCCTTTTCCGAGGCTATTGGTCGCTTCGCAACTTTTTCTTTTTTCCGTGGCAGGGTTGTGAACCCCACGCACAACCCCCAACCTGGAGGGCCAGGTCCTTTGTTGGATTCCTTGGACAAAAGGAACCGGAGAATCCGGAGTCAGTAACCCACTTCGGGGATATGAGCGCTGCCGTTGGCCCATTAAGGGTTCATCCGCCACCATCTCTATTTCAATGCCCTGACTTGCATTGAATTGTCCTAATGACCTTATCTCCAAATACGTCGAAGTAGCTCATTAGGGCGTCTGCTTCGTTGACTGTTGACGCCACCGTTGGTCCAATTGGTTGGGCTCATCCGCCGTACGTCCTCTTTCTGAGGGGCTCGTGCAGGACTTCTGCGAATCGATCAGAACAGTCATTAAAGCAGAGCATTATAGTGTTGCTATTTTTTCTGTGTTCAACACTCGCGCTTATAAGTTTAGCAGGAATGTCCGGATGGACAGACCAGTACCCGGTGGTTACCGCGGGGAGGTAAAATAAGCACAATTGATGTGTACGATATAGTTGCAGCGACTGTGCATCACCAGTTTGATGCCTTTCAGTGCCTACCCTTTTCATACAGCACCCAACCACCGAAACTTTTGAATAGTTTAAGATATTGGCAAGGGTTTAAAATGATTAAACTGATACTAAAAGCGGTGTAACGTAAATTTAAAAAAATAAGGAAATTTATCGCTATTATATAATTGCGTTTAATAGTTTTTCCGGCGCAGGTGGGAGTAAAGTTTGAACTGGTTCTAATGTTGTGTCGACCAACTTCCAACCCTAGCCTTTTGGGTTTAACTGATAACCAAGCCAAACTTAAACTTGGTAATATACCCGAAAAAGATATTAATGAGCAGCGGCTGGTTGGAGGAAGACAAACTAACTGCACTTGTTATTTATTTCGAGTATTTTTAACGAAACATGCATATCGAAACTTGTCTAAGCACGTAGTTTTTTTAAGAGCTTCATACATAGCAGTCCAAGAGCCCTGTGCCCCCAGACATAACTTATTTTCTAAAGGACAAAATGTGGGACATCAAGTAGTGTATATATGTGTATTGAACGCCAGCATACTTGCTAAGTTGGCAAGACGGCCAATTCACAGGTACCAGGTGAGAAAGGTAACTAAAAATATTGTTAAACTAACTTATTTTCTAAAGGTTGATTTTTATACATATTGCATAAAATATTATTACAAAATAATATTGAACATTGCCAGACGCTTTCCGTCGGCCATAAATTCCGCCAGACGCTTTAAAGCTCCCAAAAAAATTTTTTAACTTAACTTATTTTCTAAAGTCTGGCTTTTATATTATGTTATTTAAGGGACTATTTTAAACATATATTTACTCTGCCAGACCAATCGTATGGGCCAATTTTCGCCAGACACCAAGAACATTCAGCCGTTAGTACCAAAGCGACGATACTATGCTCGTGCTTTGGAGCGAATTAGACACTTACTACTAGCTACATTAAACTAATTGTTCTATCTCTCGGGACTGGTATTTTTTATTTAAATATTATAAATATAATATATATATGTGTACATATGTTGTGATTTTGAGTTAAATTGGTCCATAACTAAGAATTTTGGAAAAAATGCGACCGCAGCGCCACCTGGAGGGGTAATAAAAATAAAATTAGTCACTCCTTGCAACATCAGTTATCCGCCAGTGAAAGTCCCGTCAAAATCGGTCTAGCCGTTTCCGAGATTGGCCTGAACAAACAGACAGACAGACAAAAAAGTTTAAATTGCTTTTTTGTTATAATACCGGATATATAGAAAAAGACGTTCAACACAATCCACCTTCTCAAACAGACCTTGTGTTAATTGACGGGTTGTTTTTGCTGCATACAATGAAAAATGTGCTAAAAACTTTTGGAGCTATCTCAAAGAAGATGCTTCATATGGCCACCCAACTTAAAGCTATTAGATACGACATCATTTTTGACCAATACTTTTCTCCTTCTATAAAAAGTTATGAAAGATCTCTTCGGCAAAAGGCTACATAGCTTGATTTAAATATTACCGGGGCAGATCTAATAAGACCATCCGACTTCTTAAAGGAGTTGAAGAATATCAACTTTAAACAGGCTCTTGTTGATTTTTTCATTCAACATAGGGCCTCAGATGAAATGGTACCATTCATTGGCAATAAAAGAATTTTTATTAATTTTAAACAATGTCACTCTTACATGGTTCAAAACAAAAAAAGTTGTATCAAGTGTAGACAACGATTTATCATGTCCAGAGCATGAAGAGGCGGACACGAAAATTATTTATCACATATTGATACTCAGGCTTATTTTGTAATAAGGTGTTCTGATACTGATATCGCAACAATACTGTTGGGTAACATGCATAATTTGAAAAATAACTGTTCAAATGTATGGATATTAAAAGGTATTGTAAATAAACAAAGTTATATAGACTTATCGAAGATTTACCAGTATCTCGGACCGACATTGTGCAGGAGTTTACACGGATTTCATGCTCTCACTGGATGTGACTATAATCCTGCCTTTTTCAAGAAAGGAAAACATCGAAAGGAAAGGAAGCATCGCTTCCCGTGAGATCAGCGAAATTAAGCATCGTTGCGCGTGGTTAGTGGAAAGATGGAGGACCGTCCGAAAACCAACTGCGTGCTCTTGACATGTGTTATGTGTTTTTTGTTTTTTCCGTCCTCTTTCTATCTTCTGTTCTGTCCTGTATCAATGTCGTTGTCTTGTAATTGTCTGAGCCGATGGCCTCAGTAGCCAGTGCTCATAAGTGTCTCTGCTTCGTAGATTTATCTACGGAGCAGATCAATGTAATGTAATGTAATATTAAAAAAGAAATTTGAGTATCAGCAAGCTTTTATAGAATTCGGAATCCCAGTCATTTATGAGTTCAGATGTACAGGAAACTTTATTCAGCAAAATACAAAATTTCATCTGTGAAATATACAAGTGTGAATGCTGCTCGGCTTCAGCTGTTCATAAACAACTACTCAGTTTCGGATGTGAATGAGCAATTTAAAAACAACAATTTAAAAAACTTTGATGCCAGCAATCTACCACCATGCAAAACTGAGCTTTTTCAACAATTTCTTCGAGCAAATTACATCTCGAGTATTTAGAATAATGCTCACAAAACACAACCGACCATTTTTACCTTTTATGCATTACATACATTAAGTTATTTTAAAATTATGAAAGTAAACTTAACATTATATTTATTTATATATATTAAATCATCTAAAACCCATATATAAAAATGAAGTGTCTGTTTGTAAATTCAAAATATCAGGTCTTAGGAAATGCATTATGAAAAAAAAACTGGCGGATAGCTGATGTTGTAAGTAGTGACTTATTTTATTTTTATTGCCCCTCCAGGTGGCGCTGCGGTCGCATTTTTCCAAAATTCTTAGTTATGGACCAATTTAACTCAAAATCTCAACATATGTACACATATATATGTTATATTTATAATATTTAAATAAAAATAATGTATATATTTCATCCCTAAAAAATACCTGTCCCGAGAGATAGAACAATTAGTTTTATATAGCTAGTAGTAAGTGTCTAATTCGCTCCAATGCACGAGCATAGTATCGTCGCTTTCGTACTAACGGCTGAATGTTCTTGGTGTCTGGCGAAAATTGGCCCATACGATTGGTCTGGCAGAGTAAATATATGTTTAAAATAGTCCCTTAAATAACATATATAAAAGCCAGACTTTAGAAAATAAGTTAAGTTAAAATTTTTTTTGGGAGCTTTAAAGTGTCTGGCGGAATTTATGGCCGACGGAAAGCGTCTGGCAATGTTCAATATTATTTTGTAATAATATTTTATGCAATATGTATAAAAATCAACCTTTAGAAAATAAGTTAAGTTGACAATATTGTTAGTTACCTTTCTCACCTGGTACCTGTGAATTGGCCGTCTTGCCTACTTAGCAAGTATACTGGCATTCAATACACATATAATCACTACTTGATGCCCCACATTCTGTCCTTTAGAAAATAAGTTATGTCTGGGGGCACTGGGCTCTAACTCTACAAATATTGAATGATTTGTATCTAGTTATTAAATTGTTAGCGTATATACATAGGTACCTACATACTGAACACATCAATTAGAACCAGAATAATTTTGGTTTTCTTAATGTTCATTGAAAATGAGAGCATGTAAAGATGAATATTCATTGCAAGATAATTAATTCAATGAATACTGACACTAAGCATTGATCGCTGTAATAGGTAGGTACTTCTATTTTGTCCAAAATAATGACGTAAAATAATTTTGCATGTTTTATTTATTTATTTATTTCTTCAATAATTTCTGCTCTAAGACAACTTTTTTAAATCTTTAAATATCAAAAAAGTAGAGTTTTAAACTCGAAAATTCAGAAAAAAATTTAAAAAAATATGTAGGTACTTGTTCATATGTATTTTTTTCAAAATAGATATAAAGAGTACTAAATTTGCTTTACACAGTTGTTATGACACTTATTAATTCTTAATTGAACACTGAAAACTAGATAATATTATATATATGTATTCTAGTTTTCGAGAAAATTGAAATTTATCGAATCCATTTTTTACTAGGGACTTTAAAGCAAGTTAAGGATTCGTGAATATAAAAAAATTGAGATACCAATGAAACATGATATTACGATTATAGAGAAGCCCAAAAAACTTATTGAGACAAAATGTCTATCTATCTGTTTGTCTGCTTGTCTGTCTGCCTGCCTGTCTTGGTGTATAACGAGCAGCAGGCTAAACGGGTTGAGTGATTACCTTCAAATTTGGTATGTGTGCATCTTTGAGCATTCCTCAGGGGTGAAATTTAAATTTTATTTTTAGGGCTTAAAATAACGCTACCTGTCATATAAGGAAAACTGTTTTTTTCTCGAAAACGGCTCCAACGTAATTACTGAATTTTTTTGAGAATATTTGTGCTATCATTTGCAAATGTCGACTTTACCGGAATAGTCTAAAAATGGTACCTTTCATGTAACGGTTTTTAAAATGTTTGATTCACTCGGTAACGGCTCTTTGGATATCTGTCAAGTTTTATATTTGAGAAGACCTAGGTAGACAAATTAATCTTGCAAACCAAAATTTTGAATAATTATTTTTTTTCTATTTTAAATTAATAATTTTTTTTTTCAATATTTTGAAAACTAATCAAAAGAAAATTATTTTCAATTCAATTATCAGCTGTATATTAATTTTAATAATTTTTAATTTTTTTTTCAAAAACCCAAAAATGAAAAACAGGATTTTATCAAAATCCGTTCAACAGTTTTCGAAATACTTTTTTCATAAAAACCGTTAATATAGTTGTGCTTTTGACACTTTTTAGGAAATCAAACCATGTTTTAGCCTCACAATTTGACCAAGTACACATAGGAGCAGGTACGTGCTAAATAACGGCAATATCTAAAATATTGTGCTAAACCGTTTTTCAAAGCCAAAAGTCTGCCTTATCATATCATTTTTAAATTAAGTAATTTTTATCAATATTTAAAAAATAAAACAAAAATAAGGAAAATGCGCACTGAATTTTCTTTTATTATTTGTTATTGGATAGCTTACTATGTTTACGGCCTTAGAGAAGTGAGGTAGGTATGCGGTTTATTTTCAGTTTGAAGTTATTTTTTTCCAAAACTTTTGACCAAATTAATCAGGTTATTTAAAAAAAATTTGGTAGGACTGTCGGAAAAATTAGCCTACACGACACAACGTCTGAAAACGGACTTAGGCTAATTGACTTCACAGCGGCACATAACGTCACCATTGCAAGCACACGGTTTCCTCATCTCGATATACAAAACGAGACTTGGCGACACCCAGATCAAAGAACCTTCAACCAGATTGATCACGTTGCGATCGATGCAAGACATGCCTCTAGTATCTTGGATGTTCGCACCTTCTGAGCAGCTAACATCGATTCGGATCACTACTTTGTTGCAGCAAAGGTAAGAATGCGAATAACCCGAACACCACAACAACGGAGTAATACTGTGAGGAAGTATGACGTCAGAAAGCTGCAATCGCAAAAGATCGCCAGAACTTATGCCGATCTAATATCTCGTAACCTCTCAAGAAACCCAGTACCGCCAGCATCAAGTGCCGAAGAACAGTGGCAACACTGCCAACAAGCCATCAGAGATGCCTAAACTGATGTGCTAGGTTTCACCACACCAACACCACGAAACCTCTGGTTCGATGACGAATGCAGGTAGGCCCATGCAGCCAAACAAGAGGCATATAAAGAGGCGCTGCAAAGAAAGACTAGAGCTGCTCGGGAGTTCTACGAGCAGAAAAGACGGGAAGAACACCGGCTTCTCCAAAAGAAAAAGAGAGAGCATGAGAAGCGCGCGATCGAAGATATTGAGAGATGCTACTCCAGGAACAACGTGCGGAAGTTTACCAACACGTAAAAAGAACGTGCGAAGGAAAAAAACCCGCACAGAAGCCTGTCGATATAGCAATGGAAACCTCGTAGTAGAGTCACAGTCGGTGCTAAGTACATGGAACTATACATGAGTGGTACTTGCATCGAGGAAACTGAACAGCTTTGCGTTCTAGGTATGTTTATCACTAACCACCTTCTGTGTGACATCGCCAAAAATTCTGCGAAATGTTTAGGTTTTCTTAGACGATGCAAGAAATATTTCTCCCCGTTAGATCTGGCTACTGTTTATAAGGCGTACATTCGCCCGAAGCTTGAGTACAGTTCTCATATTTGGGCAGGTGCCCCTGTTACTCACTTTCGATTCCTAGATAGAATCGAATAGAATAGAAATATGCATTGAAAATAATAGGGAAAAAGGATATAGTAGAAACATTTGATTCACTAGAACATCGTTGAAATGTTACCTGTCTCTCCTTATACTATCGATTATTTTATAAACAATGCTCTAGCGAAATACCCAGTTGCATTCCTCCCCTTAAATGTTTTCCCGGTAATACTCGTACCACTAGGCATGCTCATAAATTTACCCTTGAGCCTAATTTCGGGGGCACTGTTAAGTAAAGAGACTCATTCTTTAGCCGCACGACACGAATGTGGAATGCTTTACCCGGCTCGATTTTTCCATTACGATTATACGATTACGATTTACAAACGTTCAAAACCAATGTGCATCGGTATCTCTTTTCATCTTCTATCCAATTTTCCTAAACACTCGCACTGTGTTAATACATGATAAGGGTAGTAACAACCCTTTGATTGCGTGCAGATTATACAAAAAAAAAAAACACCGGCGGATTGGACAAAACATCACAATAGACAAGTTCAACTTTGAGGTAGTTAGGGACTTTATTTACCTCGGATCCACTATAACATCTGACAACAACTCTCGTCAGAAATGAAGCGAAGAATTACTCTTTGAATAGCAAAGCCCCCTCTTGAAAGACAAAGGAGACATTGTATAAGACCCTAATCATCCCAGTCCTGCTCTATGGCGCCGAGGCATGGACTCTATTTAAAGCGGATGAAGATATCCTTAATCGTTTCGAGCGTAAGATTCTTTGGAAGATTTTGGGCCCTATCTGCGTTAGCGGGCTTTGGGTAGAAGATTCAAACAAGAACTATACAAGCTGTACAGCGACATTGACCTGGTCAAAAAAAATCAAGTTTAAGATGGCTAAGTGATATAGACCGAAAGGACAGCAATGCTCCGGCTCGCAAGATCTTCGATTCCATCCCAGAGGCATTATATATGCACTGCCTATAGTACTTTCTTGAAGCATCATTTTTAGTTCTGAATCAAGTCGCAATCAGGCGTGCTGAAATTTCCAATTGGTGTGAATATAGAATAAGTACAGACAACAAAAGTGTATTAAATACTGGTAGAATATCGGTTAAGGTTCTCTTCTTCACTATGTAGAGTTAGTTTCGAATCAACCAGAAAGATGGGCAGACGAAAAATGACCACCATGAGAGTACTATAGACAATGTATATACAATGCCAGAGGGTAGACGCAGTCAAGGAAGACCTCGCCTTAGGTGGCGCACTCAAGTGGAGGACGACCTCAACCAACTTGGAGTGCGCAACTAGAAACAGCTAGCCAAAGACCGAGCTGGCTGGAGAGGCATGTTGGTTGAGGCCCAGGTTCATCCCGAATTGTAGCGCCCCCTAAATAAGTAAGTATTCAAAATTAAATTAAGTGCAAATTTATCTCTTAGAAAAAGTACAACTTTTACTTGTTAGAGTTGACGGTGTTATTATTTTTGTTTTATTTTAAGTAATTTTTAAGAACAAAAATAGGGGGGTTTTTGACCCCCTTCATAGTAAAAAATACTTGAGTTGTATTAAGTCCCTCTACATGAATCCATGAGAAAAAAAATATGAGTTATCGTAGTCTCCCTAATTGGTTTTATGTATATTCACGAATCCTTAACTTGAATTAAAGAACTAATAAATTATAAAACTTAGGAGCACGTTAAGTTGACCCAGTCGTGGAATTCTTAAAAAATACATACCCTTTTTATATCATATACATATAATAGTTACTATACGCATTTAATTATTCATACAATCATACATACATATTTGTATAATCGAAATCTGAAATATCCGCACGGAACAAAACCGCCACCAAGAATTAGAAAAAATCCGTCCTTAACAAGACAGTCATGATCTACAACAACACAACCGCCCAATTCTTACTCGTCTCGTCACCCAGACAGAACACCTCCAAGGATCTATAAAAAAGATACACATTTCACAAATTGATCGTGTTTCTTTGTTTTATCTTTCCCCCGATTGGTAGATCTAAAGCAAAAAATCCTTAAGGATTTTATGTCGTCATTTGTAAGCAGTGGTTTAAAAATGGAATATGAAATAGCAAAGACGAGATCCGAAAATAAATGATTTGAGCTTCTGAAACTAACCACAGGGGACCATCGGTCTCAAGTGTCGTTCGAGCAACGTCCGGTGTCCTGTTCTATTTGTAATTATTCAATTGTAAAATCAAATCTGATCAGTTTAATCACAGACCCATTATTACTAGATGGTGCATTTCATATAAAGGATTTTGTCATTTCTAAGCTACCCAATATCTAGATGGAGCCACCGTGAAAATATACCTGATAGTAGATACATGCTGCAAAAGTGGATAGCATTTTAGTTTAGGTAACTGTTGAGAAACATTAAGAATATCGAAAGGGAACGAGAGAAACCAGTTTTTCATTCGTTCTGATTGAAGCTAAAAAGTGTGTCGAAACTCGAAAGCCGTTTTTGTTGCACAGTGATATTGGATTTGTTTTTGGCAGTGACGTGGCGTGGTGCTTCTAGTTGGGTGTTCGTCAAGTTTTTTTTTCAAATACATTATCTCTTCTTATCCCATTTTTTATTTTTTGTTGGTTTGTTTATTTATGTATTAATTTTTTTACTTGCGATTTATAGAGACTATAAGGCAAGTTATGCACTCGTAAAAAAATTCTAACAATCAGACATGACATTACGATGATAGAGAAAAATATTTGAGTTACTGGCAAAATTCTGTCTGTCTATCTGTCCGTCTGTACGGATGTATATTGAACTACAGCCTAAACGGTTTGGGCAATCGTCTTCAAATTTGGAACATAAGGTTATTTTGACATTCTACAGAGGACTTTTGTATTTTTTTTTTAGCTCAAATATTAACGATACCTGTCATATAATCGTTAAGTAAAAGCATATTTTCTTCGGTAACGCTCCAAGAATTTTTATGAAAAAATCAGTGTACTATAAATGTAGGTGAAGGTTATGCTTTAGTGAAACAAAAATAAAGATGGTGGGTTAAAAATTGTACCTTCCGTAGAACTTTCTCGAAAATTGGTCATCCGATTTCAATTCAGGAAGACAGTGGTAGCCTTAGTAACTTTATTTATAAAAATATTTCCAAATCTTAATTTTTGTATTTTTAATAACTTTTTTTTAAATCAATATTTAAAAAACGGGCAGATGAGTTTTTTTTTAATTTTAATTTTAATTTCTTTTTTTTTTTATTCATTCTTAAATATTTTTTTTAAGTTGTTAAATATAAACCGTTTTATTTAAGAACTGTTCCTACGATCTAAAAAAAAATCACACTTTTTTACATTTTCTAAGAAAATAAAATGGCGTTTAAATTTTTCCGCTGAAAACTATCTTACGTACTTTTTTTCAAACAATAAAAAATCGAATAAAAACTTTGAAGTTCTTTTAATATTTTTCAAATTTTATCCGAAGCTGTGTTTTTGGACTTTTTTACTTGTACTATAAGACAAGTTTAGGATTCCTGAATATAAAGTACATTGAAATAACAATCAAAAACGACATAAGATCATAGAGAAGTCAAAAAAAAGTTTGTGACAAAAAATATCTGTCTCTCCATCTGTGTGTATAACGATCTGTAACGTAAACGACTAAAGTGATTTGATTACGTTCAAATTTGGCTTGTGTGGTTCTTTTGGAATTTTATTTTAGGAGTTACATTGAAAAAGTTTATTTTTCTCTCGAAAACGGCTCCAACGATAATGACAGTATTTTCGTAGTTATAAGCTATATTTTATAACAACAAAAATTTCAGCTGCAACGGTATATTATAGTCCAGGAAAATAAGACATTTACTTCGAAAAAAATCCGACAAAGCTCAATTTCGGTGGAGAGCTTTTATATAATTTTACGTCCTAGGTGCTAAACATTTCATTAAAAGTACCCTAAATTTGGAGCCTAGCAACACATTTTAAGGGCGTATTTTTTTTAATTATATGAAAACTATAGCTTCTTTTGAAAAGAAACTTCTAAATACAAAAAAGTTCTTCACTCGAAAACATAAATTTACTACATTTTCTTGACTAAATGTTTGCGACCGTTTTTCTCCAAATCTAATAACTGTACTAATCTTTTGAACTACAATGGATATTGATTACTGTTCGAGAGTAAATCGCCTCCGGTAAAAAACAATCAAAAGTCGTGTGTTTACTATCCAAACTAATTTAAATTTTGTAAGAATCATACATTTCGAACTCTAGAAATCTTTTTGTCATAATTAACTCTTAAAATGTACTTAATTTTGCATGAAAATTGATTTCCAATTTTGATTTGTGTTTCTCGCATTTAAAATATATACATATAAAACCCACGATGTCGACTTCAAGCCGCTTTCGCTAAAAGGCAGTTCAAACTCAAACACAACAAGATGCTTCTGATTTAAAATCGAATTCGCCGAATATCAAACCCAACAAGCAACGCGATCGTATAGCAGATGAAAACACCACAAAAAACAGTAAATTACTAATACATAAACTCACCCCAAATTGCTCTCCAACGCAAATTGATCAAAATGAACAAAAACTCCAATCACACAATCACTAAAAACATAAACCGCATCAATTTAGCTATCACGGACTTATCGCAACGCACTGCCGAAATTGCACAGAACAAAACTTCCCCGAAAGAAATTTCAAAATTACGTAGCCGTTGTGACATGCTCGAAAAAAAAGATTTTCTAACAGATGCTGTTGTTTTTGGAATCCCGCAAATTTCCGATGAGAATTTAAATACTTTGTTTAATAAACTCTGCGACACTATCGAAATTACACCACCCGCACTTAAAAATGTTTTCCGCACAAATCATCGCAACGATAAGGACGAGCCACCTGTAGTTTAACAATTTTATAGCGTAGGAGAAAGAAATAATATGCTTAAAGCACTTGCCGGCCACCGAAAACAGACTAAGCGCCCCATCTCTTTGCGCGATTTTGGCCTTGACTCAAATAATCATGTTTTTGTGAACGATAGCTTAACTCAAAGAAATCGGACTCTACTTCAGCATGCAGTGCGTATGAAAAAAAGGACAGTTGATCTCCGTTTATCCGTTTATACGCACTATGGGTCTGTGTATGTGAAATCTGCTGTTGATGCAATGAGTGTTACTGTAGCCCACATTGATTGTTTAAATGCCGTTGTCGAGAGATGCCAGATGAGTGATGATAAACAACACCAAATCCAACGTTCTGCAACTCAACAACATTGATATGTACATACTTTGCAATTTTAAAATTTCTCTTAACCTTTCAAATTATTATCATTTAAAAATATTCTCTTTCTCCTTTCATTTTTGTTCTATCAATGGATAATGTTTATTATCTTCTCTTACTCTATTTTCTTTTCTTTTTTCATTTTGATTCTGTTTATGTTTCTCCTAAACTTATATTACATTCGTTCCTATGTCTATGGATATAAATGTTATTTGTAACGATGGGTCTGGCTCCACGGAGGGTGACATGGATGCAAATCTATATCATATGATTCGAGTATTGCATTCACAAAAAAAGGGCTTCACGTTTACCTTATCAATGCGCAGAGCTTGAAACCTAAGCTTGACGAATTTCGTCTGCTGTTCATTAACTCTGGTGTAAATACTGTCTGTGTATCAGAAACTTGTTTTTTTCCGGATTTTAAAAACGTCATTTATAGTATGGATGGTTATGAGCTTTTAAGAGGTGATCGAAGTGGTCGGGTGGGCGGAGGGGTGGCTGTTTATGTGCGTAATGGACTTAGAGGTAAAGTTGTGTGCAAATCAAATGCAAATTACCCATTCGAATTTCTGTTTGTCAATTTTTTTGATTTTTTGTGGTTGTTTGTTGGTTGGTGTGATCTACAGGCCAAATAAATTGTTGGATATTTCGCCTATATTCAGTATTTTAGAAAACATATCTTGCTCTACTCCCCACATTATTATTTGTGGCGATCTTAATTGCAATCTGCTAAATATTCATGCTTCTGCTCAGTTAATTGATTGATTTAAAAGCATCGGCTTAACATCTGCTAATTTAAGTACACCTACCCATTTTGCATATGATCCTCCTACTCTTTTAGATGTATTTTTTGTTAATAAAAAAGTAGAACTTTGCTTTATAGTCAACTTTCAGCAGCAGGTTTTTCAAAGCATGATTTGATTTACCTAACGTATGACATTCCACTAGATTTAACTGAAAATATTATTACCTACAGAGATTTCAAAATATAGATTATAATAGACTACGATCTGATGCTTCTCAAATACCGTGGGATGACATTTGGCCAATGTCATCAGTAAATCAGCAGGTTTTATTCTTCGAAGACAACATACAAAATCTTTTTGATAAAATCTTTTTGATAATCATGTTCCACTACGACATAAGACACTTTTATCCAGTTCACCACCTTGGTTCAACAAAAATTTGCTAGTTTTGATACAAAAATGGAATATTGCGTATTCTCGTTGGAAACGTTATAAGCTAACTGCACTTCATGATGCATATAAATCCCTTCGCAATTATGTTATGTTTCGTATACGGACAGCAAAGCGGCAATACTATGAACATTTTCTTAATCCTGAAAAACAGTCTTGGAAATTTCTCTGGCAAAAGTTGCGCAAGCTAGGTGTTGGTAAACAGCGATCCAGTGTAAAAGCCAACACAGATTGTAATACACTCAACTCACAGTTTGTGTCTGTTTCTTCGCAATCACTTAATCAAGTACACCAACTGCCTACTGACCTATCTATCGAAAGAATTGACAATTTTATAAGTTTTGACTTTACTCGATTAACGGACGAAGGCGTTGTTGAAGCTTTGCTGTCGATTAAATCGAACGCTACAGGTTTAATCAAATACTAACGACTTGTGTTTATCCCTCTTCATGGAAAAGCGCTAAAATAATTCAAATTCCCAAGTTTCAAAACCAAAGCAATCCCCAATACAGACCTATTGCAATTCTACCGTTTTTATCTAAAATATTTGAAAAAACCCTTTTAAAGCAGATGCAATTACATTTGACTGGTAACAATCTCTTAAATCCAGCCCAATTTGTTTTCCGTACTAAAGGAAGTTGTAAAACTGCACTTCTACTCGTTGTTGACGATATTCGTCAAAATCTAGATTCAAACCGTCCTACGTTTCTGACATTACTACAATTCTCAAAAGCGTTTGATACGGTTAATCATTCTATTTTGTGTAAGAAACTACTGTGCAGTTTTGGATTTTCTTCTCTGGCAGTCCAACTAATGAATTCTTACCTAAATGATCGTCAGCAATGTTTAGCCATCGGAAGCAATATATCAACATTACTTGGAGTACCCTCCGGAGTTCCCCAGGGTTCTATCCTTGGGCCCTTACTATTTTCACTTTACGTGAACGAACTCCCTCAACTTACAAAACATTGTACGGTTCATATGTTTGGTGACGACGTTCAATTATTCCTGAGCTGTGAACTGGGAATGATTTGTAGATGTATTGAAATGATAAACCACGATTTAAAGATCATTGAGCAGTGGTCAGATCACGCTGCAATTACGATTGGAAAGATATACAATGGTCTTCGATTATTTTGGTCGACGCAAACTTCATTGCCTGCTAAAACAAAGATGCTTCTTGTTAAATCACTTTTATTACCCGTGTTGTTGTATAGTTGCGAAGTTTTTTGCCATGTTGACTACAACACGAGGCGTAAATTAAATTTTATTTACAATAACCTAGCAAGATTTGTTTTTAAAAAACATCGTTTCGACCACATATCAAGCTACTCTCTGCAAATTATGGGCTTAAGCTTCGAAAGTCTCCTAAAGTTCAGAACTTTAACTCTTTTGCACGGTATTTTTTAGACCAAACAGCCCGAATATTTGCACAGCAGACTAAATTATGCCAGCTCACAAAGAACAGCTGTATTAATTCAACCCAGATTCAATTGTATGCAATCTGAGCGCACTTTCTTCGTCCATGCCACCCTTCTATGGAACTCGCTACCAATCGCACTTAGGAGAACCATAAACACAAACACATTCAAAACCCATCTTTTCAATCACTTGGCCAGTGAGTGATACATAATTAGAGATACGTATTTAATTATAAGAAATGCATTTCGTCTACAATGAGTTAATTAAATATTTGTATGTAATAATTTTCATCTTACCTATCTTAATTCCCATATTAAATATAAAAGCTCTTGAAATTTGTAAAGCCTTCACTAACTATGAGATTTAATCTTAATGTGAAACTATTCTTTTGAAATAAATAAATAAATAAATAAATACCTACAACTTTTTACTTGCGATTATGGGTACTATAATGCAAGAAATTAATTCATGCAGATTAAAAAACTTGAAATAACAATTAAACATGACATTACGATGATAGAGAAACATACTTGAGTTACTGGCAAAATTCTGTCTGTCTGTACGGATGTCTATTGAACTACAGGCTAAACGGTTGAACCAATCGTCTTCAAATTAACAACTTAAGGTTGTTTTTACATTCTAAAGAGTTCTTTTTAACATTTTTTCTATTACCATTATGTAAAAGCTTATTTTCTCAAAAACGGCTCCAAAAAATTTTATGAAAAAAAATTAATGTGCTTTTGTAGATAAGCGTTATATTTTGGCAGAAAAAAAAATTTAAATGGTGGGCTAACAACGGTACTTTCCATGGGACCGTTTTTTACTTTCGATTTAGGTAGTAAAATGCAAGTTATGGATTCATGCAAAAAAAATATTTAACAATCAGACATGACATTACGATAATAGAGAAGTTGAAAAAAATGGGTCCGGAAATTCCGTCTATCTGTCTGTCTGTCTGTCTGTCTGTTCGCGCCTTTACAGCCTTAACGGATGGGCCGATTTGCTTAAAACTTGGTATTTAGTATTTATTAGGTAGTATCTCGGGGGATGTTTTTCATTTTTGCTCTAGGTCGAAAAATAACGGTACCTGCCATACATTTCTTAACAAAAAGTTTGATTTTCTCGAAAACGGCTTAAACGATTTTGATAAAACTTTCAGGGTGCTAATTTTTTACAATAATACATCTTTCAGTTAAAACGATTTTTTCGAAATTTGTTCTATAACGGTACCTCTCATATAACCGGTTTTTTCTAATGCGGTTTTATCGTAAACTATTATCCCGTTTTCAATAAAATTTTGCACAAGGGAAGTCATTTATAATTCAATTAATATCGTATTTAAACATTTTCAAAAACTTTTTTTTTCGACTTTTTTAATTTTTTTTTTAATTTGGTTTGTTTTGAACATTTTGAAAACGGGTGTATTGAATTTTTTTAAATAATTTTCCCAGATGAAAACTACAGATGTCCTTATAATGACATACTATAAAAAAAATTAAATATTTTTTCGAAAAGCTTTAAAAAAAAACACTTTTTAAAAAAACTGGTCGAACGATTTTCAAATTTTTTTTTTCTTCGATAGACATTTAGTTTTCAAATTTTATTCCATACTTAGTTTTCCCAAGAAAACTCTGAAGCTAATTAAAAAAAATAAAAAAATTTCTAAAAAACATTTTTTTATTTTAATAGATGTGTGGTTTTCAATCTGGCAATACTTTTTTCGGAGTTGGTCTTTTTGACAGCTGTCTCTTGATATATGCTCAGTTTGGTTTGCGATTTCATAACGAATAGACTTATTCCTGAACAAAGTTTGCAAATTGTGCAAATTCATTACCAAAATAATGGTTCGTTTCGGTGGAGCAGAGTATCGAAGAAGACCCAAATGAGTCCATCCGCCATCGCGCGCGGAAGGATCTTGCTTTGCAGGCTTACAAAATCCAACTCGTTCAAGAATTGAAGACGAATGCCCATCAAGGGCGTCACACGTTCGGTGAATGGGCCCAAAACGAAATGGCCACCGATCCAGATTTTCACAAAATTGGGAAAATTGGGCCTCGGCTAGAATTTATTCGAGCCAGCCACGGCGGCCACTTCCCCGAAATCATTTTTAGAACATAATGCATACCCTTATCTTTATAATAAAGCTAGATTCTTGGCCATAACATTAAACTATATGCGTTTTATTTCTTCTTGAAAACCACACGTCTAAAAAAACACCCTTTATATACATAGATATACACACAGCCACTAAGCAATTATCTAGCATAAGAACTAGTTCATGCGACCCAGTCGTGCATTTTACTTAAATTTTATTCGACGATAAGACCGCACATATGAGCAAGTACGTGCGATCCAGTCGTGCACTTTATTTTGTATTCGACTTTCTCGTGAATACAACCAAAATTGATATTCAGGAAGATGTAGGTAGCCTAAGTTATTTCAATTTAAATTTTAAATTTATCCGCTGAAAACCCTTTTGCGTACTTTTTTCGAATAATCAAAAGTTACAAAAATCGAATAAAAACTTGAAAGTTCTTATATTTTTATCAAATTTTATTTGATACTATGACCTGACCGCACATAAGAGCAAGAACGTGCCATTTAATCGTGATATTTATTTAATATTGCAGTGAATAATAAATAATATGAGAAAAAGTATCTTGGACTGAGAGAATGAATTCTTTTCCTTGAACAGCTATTAGGCCGCGCCGACCCCCCACAGCGCATTTTTTTTCTTATTTGTTAATTATATTCTTTATTTATGATGTTCTACCTAATCGTATACTTATATATTAATAACAAAATAACTGACCTTTTTCTAATAATACTTATTTAACTATTACGTATGCTATGTTATAAAAACAACAAGAGTCTAAAATGTTCGTAATTATTAGGCGATTTTCTTCTTTAGTTCACAGCAGAGCCTGAGTTGTCAAAAAAAAAAATAAGAGTTTCTTTTTTCCTTTGGAGCGTGTTCAGAGTGCGCTCTACGAGCTCCAAATAAATAGATGGGGCAGACTGAGCTAAAAGCTGAACAAAAGTATAAATGTCAAAAGTGGTCGCTTCCAAAAAAATTCAATTGATGAAAAACAATTCTGGAATTCTTAGCGGCGGCTGGATATAAAAAAAAAAATAAATGGTAGACGAAGGCATTTTAAAATTAAAAAAAAAACTTTTTTCGGGTTTTTTAGCGCACCAACGAATTAATTGTCTGGCACATTATTCTCGAGCAAATTTTGACAGATTCAGGTATTTTTTTAATTTTGTGTGAACTTTGCTTTGTTTTTACAGCAAGATTGTTGCTGCCTTCATGCAAAATGGATTCCGATTTGGAAACATTTTTACAGAATAACCACCACCGAAAAAAAGAATGCATGGTTTTTACCATATTCAATTCATTCTAAAAAAATAAAAAAAAAGTTGATAACAACAGCTTTTTTTCCAAAACTTTCAAAAAAATATTTTCAGATTTGCGTCTAAGCTTAGCGTCCTAGCGACTTAAAAAATGCATATTCGTAATCTAGGAAGTGCGTTCTTTCAATTGATGCATCGCATTATATGAACATTCGACTTTCATCTTTAAACGCGATTTGCGGCTAAATTAGACGTGCTAGAGGCTTCAAAGTTGACATATTTAAGCGACTAAGCGACTTCAAAAATGCATTTTCGTGATCTAGGAAGTGCCAGTTCTAAAAAATAATATAATATAATATAATAATAATAAATAAAAGTTGGTAAAAAAAATTTTTTCGAAAACTTTGAAAAAAAAAATAAATAAAAAAAACATTTGTATGCATTCATTAAAAAATAAAATTTAACTCAAGCTTCGTACTACCCTTAAAACTGCTTAAATTTGTTTCATAAATAGTTCAGAGCGCTCTGAACATAATTGTTTCAGAGGACCG
>CAXARV010000138.1:52500-54324 GCA_963971375.1 Platycheirus rosarum
ACTTCTGGAGTTCCTGTTGCTTGGAGGACAGCTGGCATTCTCTCTTCGATCGCTGAAACGAAAAGCTCTTCGTTCAGTCTGTTGAGACACCACTTCGGGGCTTGATTTCGATTTTGGTTCGGGATTGTTTGGTTTCTCGCTAGCTCGAAGAAGATATATTGGTGGTCACTTCCTGTGTAGTCTTCAATGACTCTCCAATTTTTGATCATGGGTAGGATGCAATCCGATGCAAGGGTGAAATCCGGGATGGTTCCAACGTTTCCAGGTCTCCTGAAGGTAGGAGTGTTTCCTATATTTGCTACATTGAGGCCGCGTCTTGAAGCCATATCGAGTATTTGTCTTCCTCGGGAGTCTGTAGTTGGCATCCCCCACTCCTGTCCTCTGGCGTTGAAATCTCCGGCGACTAAAATATTTCCATCAGTTTCATTTAGGAAATCTTCTAGATCTTCTATATTTTTGCGAAATTCTTCGATTCTGTCGTTTGGGCTGAAATAGATAATAATAATAATAATAATAATAATAATAATAATAATAATAATAATAATAATAATAATAATAATAATAATAATAATAATAATAATAATAATAATAATAATAATAATAATAATAATAATAATAATAATAATAATAATAATAATAATAATAATAATAATAATAATAATAATAATAATAATAATAATAATAATAATAATAATAATAATAATAATAATAATAATAATAATAATAATAATAATAATAATAATAATAATAATAATAATAATAATAATAATAATAATAATAATAATAATAATAATAATAATAATAATAATAATAATAATAATAATAATAATAATAATAATAATAATAATAATAATAATAATAATAATAATAATAATAATAATAATAATAATAATAATAATAATAATAGTAATAATAATAATAATAAAAATAATAATAATAATAATAATAATAATAATAATAATAATAATAATAATAATAATAATAATAATAATAATAATAATAATAATAATAATAATAATAATAATAATAATAATAATAATAATAATAATGATAATAATAATAATAATAATAATAATAATAATAATAATAATAATAATAATAATAATAATAATAATAATAATAATAATAATAATAATAATAATAATAATAATAATAATAATAATAATAATAATAATAATAATAATAATAATAATAATAATAATAATAATAATAATAATAATAATAATAATAATAATAATAATAATAATAATAATAATAATAATAATAATAATAATAATAATAATAATAATAATAATAATAATAATAATAATAATAATAATAATAATAATAATAATAATAATAATAATAATAATAATATAATAATAATAATAATAATAATAATAATAATAATAATAATAATAATAATAATAATAATAATAATAATAATAATAATAATAATAATAATAATAATAATAATAATAATAATAATAATAATAATAATAATAATAATAATAATAATAATAATAATAATAATAATAATAATAATAATAATAATAATAATAATAATAATAATAATAATAATAATAATAATAATAATAATAATAATAATAATAATAATAATAATAATAATAATAATAATAATAATAATAATAATAATAATAATAATAATAATAATAATAATAATAATAATAATAATAATAATAATAATAATAATAATAATAATAATAATAATAATAATAATAATAATAATAATAATAATAATAATAATAATAATAATAATAATAATAATAATAATAATAATAATAATAATAATAATAATAATAATAATAATAATAATAATTAATA
>CAXARV010000139.1:0-2500 GCA_963971375.1 Platycheirus rosarum
AATTTGTGTATCCGAATTGAGGTATATATTGTAAATTAATATTATGATTTTTTTTTCAAAAAAAAAAAAACAAATAATATAACATATGCTTCAGCACACTTTAAAAGAAATAAATATCTTTTTCATGTACAAGCAACTTATTTAGCATAGTCTCACAACCCTCAACCATATGTAGTCCAAGCAGCACTTAAAAATTAATTCAAGTACATAACAGCATGGACTGCGATATGCGTTCAAAATGTCGATGTTCATGTGTCCTGCAGTTCACACGATGACGCACAGTTTGCTGCGTTCTTCATCGACCCATGAGCCAAGTGATCCACCGCTTAGAGTAGGTTTTTTTTTGTTTTTTTCATAAATCAATTTTTTCAAAGAAATAAAAAATATTATATTTATTTATTTCTTCAATTTTTTTTCTAACATTTACTTTATTAAAAGAAAAAGTTTGAAAAAAAATAACGTTTTTATAGTTGCGAATGTCCAAATTCAGATAAAATCTGAGTCGGTTACTTAGTGACTAAGTACAACTTGTATAACGTTATATTGTGTATATTTTTATATATATATTTAATGTTTTCTTATTGAAGGAACACGTTAATGATCCTTCCGCAGGTTCACCTACGGAAACCTTGTTACGACTTTTACTTCCTCTAAATAATCAAGTTCGGTCAACTTCTGCGAAACAACCGTAACACGTGAGCGTCACAGTGATCACGTCCGGAGACCTCACTAAATAATTCAATCGGTAGTAGCGACGGGCGGTGTGTACAAAGGGCAGGGGACTTAATCAATACGAGTTAATGACTCACACTTACTGGGAATTCCAAGTTCATGTGAACAGTTTCAGTTCACAATCCCAAGCATGAAAGTGGTTCAGCGGTTTACCCGGACCTCTCGGTCTAGGAAATACACGTTGATACTTTCATTGTAGCGCGCGTGCAGCCCAGGACATCTAAGGGCATTCCAGACCTGTTATTGCTCAATCTCATTATTGCTAGACGCAATTTGTCCATTTAAGAAGCTAGTGTCCTTATAATGGGACAAACAAACAGGTACGGCTCCACTAACATAAACACATTCAAACACAATTATATTTTACTATATTCATGAATAAAGGCTATGAAAGCTTCAACACCATAATCCTGAAAGCATCTATTTAATATATTTGAGTCTCGTTCGTTATCGGAATTAACCAGACAAATCACTCCACGAACTAAGAACGGCCATGCACCACCACCCATAGATTCGAGAAAGAGCTATCAATCTGTCTTACACGCTTATGTTCGGACCTGGTAAGTTTTCCCGTGTTGAGTCAAATTAAGCCGCAGGCTCCACTCCTGGTGGTGCCCTTCCGTCAATTCCTTTAAGTTTCAGCTTTGCAACCATACTTCCCCCGGAGCCCAAAAGCTTTGGTTTCCCGGGAAGCCACTGAGAGAGCCATAGTAGTAGCTACACCCAATTGCTAGCTGGCATCGTTTATGGTTAGAACTAGGGCGGTATCTGATCGCCTTCGAACCTCTAACTTTCGTTCTTGATTAATGAAAACATCTTTGGCAAATGCTTTCGCTTAAGTTAGTCTTACGACGGTCCAAGAATTTCACCTCTCGCGTCGTAATACTAATGCCCCCAAACTGCTTCTATTAATCATTACCTCTTGATCTAAAAACCAATGAAAGTAGATCAGAGGTCTTATTTCATTATTCCATGCACAAAATATTCAGGCATTTGGAGCCTGCTTTAAGCACTCTAATTTGTTCAAAGTAATTGTACCGGCCCACAACAACACTCGATGAAGAGCACTGAAGCAGGTTTAAATAGGAGGTATAAATAATAATGCAAAGCACCATTAAATATTAGAACTCCACCGGTAATACGCTTGCATACATAAGGTAATGTACAGTCCAAAATTATGGTTTGTACTACCCGTATGAAGCACAAATTCAACTACGAACGTTTTAACCGCAACAACTTTAATATACGCTATTGAAGCTGGAATTACCGCGGCTGCTGGCACCAGACTTGCCCTTCAATAGGTCCTTGTTAAAGGATTTAAAGTGTACTCATTCCAATTACAGGGCCTCGGATATGAGTCCTGTATTGTTATTTTTCGTCACTACCTCCCCGAACTGGGAGTGGGTAATTTACGCGCCTGCTGCCTTCCTTAGATGTGGTAGCCGTTTCTCAGGCTCCCTCTCCGGAATCGAACCCTGATTCCCCGTTACCCGTTGCAACCATGGTAGTCCTAGATACTACCATCAATAGTTGATAGGGCAGACATTTGAAAGATCTGTCGTCGGTTCTGGACCATACGATCGGCAAATTATCTAGAGTTCAACCATATTAACGATTTTCGAAAAAATCGCTTGGTTTTAGACTAATAAAAGCACACGTTCCAAAGGTCCGTGTTTATATTGCATGTATTAGCTCTAGAATTACCACAGTTATCCAAGTAACTGTTAATGATCTAATGAACCATAACTGATATAATGAGCCTTTTGCG
>CAXARV010000139.1:7500-12500 GCA_963971375.1 Platycheirus rosarum
TCACACGAAACCCTTCTCCACTTCAGTCCTCCAAGGTCTCATTCGATTATTTGCTACTACCACCAAGATCTGTACCAATAGCGGCTCCATGCAGGCTTACGCCAAACACTTCTAAGCACACCATTGTACCCTCCTACTCACTAAAGTTTCAAAATTTATATTCAATCGAAATTGAAATATTAATCATTTACTTTAGCGGTAATGTATAGGTATACAACTTAAGCGCCATCCATTTTAAGGGCTAGTTGCTTCGGCAGGTGAGTTGTTACACACTCCTTAGCGGATTACGACTTCCATGGCCACCGTCCTGCTGTTTTAAGCAACCAACGCCTTTCATGGTATCTGCATGAGTTGTTAATTTGGGCACCTTAACATTACGTTTGGTTCATCCCACAGCGCCAGTTCTGCTTACCAAAAGTGGCCCACTGGGCACAATATATCACAACCAAAACCTTCATATCAAGAAAGGCTAGGTTCTTACCCATTTAAAGTTTGAGAATAGGTTAAGATCGTTTCGACCCTAAGGCCTCTAATCATTCGCTTTACCAGATAAGATTATTTTAAATAATTTTTTATTGCACCAGCTATCCTGAGGGAAACTTCGGAGGGAACCAGCTACTAGATGGTTCGATTAGTCTTTCGCCCCTATACTCAATTCTGACAATCGATTTGCACGTCAGAACTGTTTCGGTCTTCCATCAGGGTTTCCCCTGACTTCAACCTGATCAAGTATAGTTCACCATCTTTCGGGTCACAGCATATATGCTCAAGGTACGCTCTAGTTAGAGGTATAAATAATATAAATATCATTATACATAACTGTATAGAACGCCCCGGGATTGAATTTATAATTCATAATAAATAATAAACTAATCCCATTTAAAAAACAGTTAAGTTAATTATGCCATTGGGTTTCATTCAAAAATACCCAATGACTTGCACATATGTTAGACTCCTTGGTCCGTGTTTCAAGACGGGTCCCGAAGGTATCCTGAATCTATCGCATTGTTAATCATAATAACGCATACATTTATAAAGAAAAAAACCCGAAAGTTTTAATTTCAATGTAAAATTTTTCGAAAAAAATTTAAGCGCATCATATAATTATATCTGTCAATGATTTATCAAATCTAATACATTTATTTTATGTTAGAAATCCGAAAATAACTAATTGGAATAAACTTAAGTAAAAGATCTTTTGATAAATATTTATTACATTAACAGATTACAATGTCCTTATATGGAAAAATTGCACACTATTTTTATATAATATTTTTAAAATACCATAATATTAATGATGAATTTTCCATAATGGATATTCAGGTTCATCGGGCTTAACCTCTAAGCAGTTTCACGTACTATTTAACTCTCTATTCAGAGTTCTTTTCAACTTTCCCTCACGGTACTTGTTTACTATCGGTCTCATGGTTATATTTAGTTTTAGATGGAGTTTACCACCCACTTAGTGCTGCACTATCAAGCAACACGACTCTTTGGAAACACCTTCTAGTAATCATTAACGTTATACGGGCCTGGCACCCTCTATGGGTAAATGGCCTCATTTAAGAAGGACTTAAATCATTAATTTCTCATACTAGATTATAGATGTTCCATACACTGCATCCCATATTTGCCATAAAGACAAAATGGCTTAGTGCTGAACTGATTTCTTTTCGCTCGCCGCTACTAAGAAAATCCTTGTTAGTTTCTTTTCCTTCCCTCATTAATATGCTTAAATTCAGGGAGTTATCTCATATGAGTTGAGGTTGTTTAACATTTCTTTTTTTGTCAAATTTATATTTTATATACTCACAATTCTTTTTCTTTCTCTTACTTATTATTTTCTTTTTTCTTATTCTTTGTCTTTTTTCTTTTTTAATATCAATGCTAGTGAATTTATTTTGTATTTTATTTTATACTGATTAATTCCTCTAACAAAAAGATATTTATTGAATTTGTGTATCCGAATTGAGGTATATATTGTAAATTAATATTATGATTTTTTTTTCAAAAAAAAAAAACAAATAATATAACATATGCTTCAGCACACTTTAAAAGAAATAAATATCTTTTTCATGTACAAGCAACTTATTTAGCATAGTCTCACAACCCTCAACCATATGTAGTCCAAGCAGCACTTAAAAATTAATTCAAGTACATAACAGCATGGACTGCGATATGCGTTCAAAATGTCGATGTTCATGTGTCCTGCAGTTCACACGATGACGCACAGTTTGCTGCGTTCTTCATCGACCCATGAGCCAAGTGATCCACCGCTTAGAGTAGGTTTTTTTTTGTTTTTTTCATAAATCAATTTTTTCAAAGAAATAAAAAATATTATATTTATTTATTTCTTCAATTTTTTTTCTAACATTTACTTTATTAAAAGAAAAAGTTTGAAAAAAAATAACGTTTTTATAGTTGCGAATGTCCAAATTCAGATAAAATCTGAGTCGGTTACTTAGTGACTAAGTACAACTTGTATAACGTTATATTGTGTATATTTTTATATATATATTTAATGTTTTCTTATTGAAGGAACACGTTAATGATCCTTCCGCAGGTTCACCTACGGAAACCTTGTTACGACTTTTACTTCCTCTAAATAATCAAGTTCGGTCAACTTCTGCGAAACAACCGTAACACGTGAGCGTCACAGTGATCACGTCCGGAGACCTCACTAAATAATTCAATCGGTAGTAGCGACGGGCGGTGTGTACAAAGGGCAGGGACTTAATCAATACGAGTTAATGACTCACACTTACTGGGAATTCCAAGTTCATGTGAACAGTTTCAGTTCACAATCCCAAGCATGAAAGTGGTTCAGCGGTTTACCCGGACCTCTCGGTCTAGGAAATACACGTTGATACTTTCATTGTAGCGCGCGTGCAGCCCAGGACATCTAAGGGCATTCCAGACCTGTTATTGCTCAATCTCATTATTGCTAGACGCAATTTGTCCATTTAAGAAGCTAGTGTCCTTATAATGGGACAAACAAACAGGTACGGCTCCACTAACATAAACACATTCAAACACAATTATATTTTACTATATTCATGAATAAAGGCTATGAAAGCTTCAACACCATAATCCTGAAAGCATCTATTTAATATATTTGAGTCTCGTTCGTTATCGGAATTAACCAGACAAATCACTCCACGAACTAAGAACGGCCATGCACCACCACCCATAGATTCGAGAAAGAGCTATCAATCTGTCTTACACGCTTATGTTCGGACCTGGTAAGTTTTCCCGTGTTGAGTCAAATTAAGCCGCAGGCTCCACTCCTGGTGGTGCCCTTCCGTCAATTCCTTTAAGTTTCAGCTTTGCAACCATACTTCCCCCGGAGCCCAAAAGCTTTGGTTTCCCGGGAAGCCACTGAGAGAGCCATAGTAGTAGCTACACCCAATTGCTAGCTGGCATCGTTTATGGTTAGAACTAGGGCGGTATCTGATCGCCTTCGAACCTCTAACTTTCGTTCTTGATTAATGAAAACATCTTTGGCAAATGCTTTCGCTTAAGTTAGTCTTACGACGGTCCAAGAATTTCACCTCTCGCGTCGTAATACTAATGCCCCCAAACTGCTTCTATTAATCATTACCTCTTGATCTAAAAACCAATGAAAGTAGATCAGAGGTCTTATTTCATTATTCCATGCACAAAATATTCAGGCATTTGGAGCCTGCTTTAAGCACTCTAATTTGTTCAAAGTAATTGTACCGGCCCACAACAACACTCGATGAAGAGCACTGAAGCAGGTTTAAATAGGAGGTATAAATAATAATGCAAAGCACCATTAAATATTAGAACTCCACCGGTAATACGCTTGCATACATAAGGTAATGTACAGTCCAAAATTATGGTTTGTACTACCCGTATGAAGCACAAATTCAACTACGAACGTTTTAACCGCAACAACTTTAATATACGCTATTGAAGCTGGAATTACCGCGGCTGCTGGCACCAGACTTGCCCTTCAATAGGTCCTTGTTAAAGGATTTAAAGTGTACTCATTCCAATTACAGGGCCTCGGATATGAGTCCTGTATTGTTATTTTTCGTCACTACCTCCCCGAACTGGGAGTGGGTAATTTACGCGCCTGCTGCCTTCCTTAGATGTGGTAGCCGTTTCTCAGGCTCCCTCTCCGGAATCGAACCCTGATTCCCCGTTACCCGTTGCAACCATGGTAGTCCTAGATACTACCATCAATAGTTGATAGGGCAGACATTTGAAAGATCTGTCGTCGGTTCTGGACCATACGATCGGCAAATTATCTAGAGTTCAACCATATTAACGATTTTCGAAAAAATCGCTTGGTTTTAGACTAATAAAAGCACACGTTCCAAAGGTCCGTGTTTATATTGCATGTATTAGCTCTAGAATTACCACAGTTATCCAAGTAACTGTTAATGATCTAATGAACCATAACTGATATAATGAGCCTTTTGCGGTTTCACTTTTAATTCGTGTGTACTTAGACATGCATGGCTTAATCTTTGAGACAAGCATATAACTACTGGCAGGATCAACCAGAATAATGTTATTTTGAATTTTTCTTTTAATTGTTTTTTTTTATTACAATTATTTTATTTGTAAAACAAATATAAGAGAGAATATTTTAATATTCCCTCTTGTTTATAAAAATACTTTAAAATATTTTTTAAATAAATATTTTCAAATTTTTATTCAATTCCCTTGATATCAGCTGGAACCAAATTTTATATTTTATTTATATAAAATTTGTTTTGAAAACAGAGAATTAATAATTCTCTTTTTCATTCATTCCCACTATAGGAAAAAACAAACTCAAAATCATTTTTTTCTATAAGTCTCCAGTTTACACTAGTATAATTTTTAGCCATTATATGTAAACCCGTACTACACCCATCCGTGAGCCATTGTGGTTATGAACCGACCCCTTCAGTAATAATAGTACATCACCAAAACGTATTTCGTGATACGAATGTTAATTCGCACCCCAACTTAGGAAGAAAGCAGTC
>CAXARV010000139.1:17500-22500 GCA_963971375.1 Platycheirus rosarum
ATAAGATTATTTTAAATAATTTTTTATTGCACCAGCTATCCTGAGGGAAACTTCGGAGGGAACCAGCTACTAGATGGTTCGATTAGTCTTTCGCCCCTATACTCAATTCTGACAATCGATTTGCACGTCAGAACTGTTTCGGTCTTCCATCAGGGTTTCCCCTGACTTCAACCTGATCAAGTATAGTTCACCATCTTTCGGGTCACAGCATATATGCTCAAGGTACGCTCTAGTTAGAGGTATAAATAATATAAATATCATTATACATAACTGTATAGAACGCCCCGGGATTGAATTTATAATTCATAATAAATAATAAACTAATCCCATTTAAAAAACAGTTAAGTTAATTATGCCATTGGGTTTCATTCAAAAATACCCAATGACTTGCACATATGTTAGACTCCTTGGTCCGTGTTTCAAGACGGGTCCCGAAGGTATCCTGAATCTATCGCATTGTTAATCATAATAACGCATACATTTATAAAGAAAAAAACCCGAAAGTTTTAATTTCAATGTAAAATTTTTCGAAAAAAATTTAAGCGCATCATATAATTATATCTGTCAATGATTTATCAAATCTAATACATTTATTTTATGTTAGAAATCCGAAAATAACTAATTGGAATAAACTTAAGTAAAAGATCTTTTGATAAATATTTATTACATTAACAGATTACAATGTCCTTATATGGAAAAATTGCACACTATTTTTATAATATTTTTAAAATACCATAATATTAATGATGAATTTTCCATAATGGATATTCAGGTTCATCGGGCTTAACCTCTAAGCAGTTTCACGTACTATTTAACTCTCTATTCAGAGTTCTTTTCAACTTTCCCTCACGGTACTTGTTTACTATCGGTCTCATGGTTATATTTAGTTTTAGATGGAGTTTACCACCCACTTAGTGCTGCACTATCAAGCAACACGACTCTTTGGAAACACCTTCTAGTAATCATTAACGTTATACGGGCCTGGCACCCTCTATGGGTAAATGGCCTCATTTAAGAAGGACTTAAATCATTAATTTCTCATACTAGATTATAGATGTTCCATACACTGCATCCCATATTTGCCATAAAGACAAAATGGCTTAGTGCTGAACTGATTTCTTTTCGCTCGCCGCTACTAAGAAAATCCTTGTTAGTTTCTTTTCCTTCCCTCATTAATATGCTTAAATTCAGGGAGTTATCTCATATGAGTTGAGGTTGTTTAACATTTCTTTTTTTGTCAAATTTATATTTTATATACTCACAATTCTTTTTCTTTCTCTTACTTATTATTTTCTTTTTTCTTATTCTTTGTCTTTTTTCTTTTTTAATATCAATGCTAGTGAATTTATTTTGTATTTTATTTTATACTGATTAATTCCTCTAACAAAAAGATATTTATTGAATTTGTGTATCCGAATTGAGGTATATATTGTAAATTAATATTATGATTTTTTTTTCAAAAAAAAAAAACAAATAATATAACATATGCTTCAGCACACTTTAAAAGAAATAAATATCTTTTTCATGTACAAGCAACTTATTTAGCATAGTCTCACAACCCTCAACCATATGTAGTCCAAGCAGCACTTAAAAATTAATTCAAGTACATAACAGCATGGACTGCGATATGCGTTCAAAATGTCGATGTTCATGTGTCCTGCAGTTCACACGATGACGCACAGTTTGCTGCGTTCTTCATCGACCCATGAGCCAAGTGATCCACCGCTTAGAGTAGGTTTTTTTTTGTTTTTTTCATAAATCAATTTTTTCAAAGAAATAAAAAATATTATATTTATTTATTTCTTCAATTTTTTTTCTAACATTTACTTTATTAAAAGAAAAAGTTTGAAAAAAAATAACGTTTTTATAGTTGCGAATGTCCAAATTCAGATAAAATCTGAGTCGGTTACTTAGTGACTAAGTACAACTTGTATAACGTTATATTGTGTATATTTTTATATATATATTTAATGTTTTCTTATTGAAGGAACACGTTAATGATCCTTCCGCAGGTTCACCTACGGAAACCTTGTTACGACTTTTACTTCCTCTAAATAATCAAGTTCGGTCAACTTCTGCGAAACAACCGTAACACGTGAGCGTCACAGTGATCACGTCCGGAGACCTCACTAAATAATTCAATCGGTAGTAGCGACGGGCGGTGTGTACAAAGGGCAGGGACTTAATCAATACGAGTTAATGACTCACACTTACTGGGAATTCCAAGTTCATGTGAACAGTTTCAGTTCACAATCCCAAGCATGAAAGTGGTTCAGCGGTTTACCCGGACCTCTCGGTCTAGGAAATACACGTTGATACTTTCATTGTAGCGCGCGTGCAGCCCAGGACATCTAAGGGCATTCCAGACCTGTTATTGCTCAATCTCATTATTGCTAGACGCAATTTGTCCATTTAAGAAGCTAGTGTCCTTATAATGGGACAAACAAACAGGTACGGCTCCACTAACATAAACACATTCAAACACAATTATATTTTACTATATTCATGAATAAAGGCTATGAAAGCTTCAACACCATAATCCTGAAAGCATCTATTTAATATATTTGAGTCTCGTTCGTTATCGGAATTAACCAGACAAATCACTCCACGAACTAAGAACGGCCATGCACCACCACCCATAGATTCGAGAAAGAGCTATCAATCTGTCTTACACGCTTATGTTCGGACCTGGTAAGTTTTCCCGTGTTGAGTCAAATTAAGCCGCAGGCTCCACTCCTGGTGGTGCCCTTCCGTCAATTCCTTTAAGTTTCAGCTTTGCAACCATACTTCCCCCGGAGCCCAAAAGCTTTGGTTTCCCGGGAAGCCACTGAGAGAGCCATAGTAGTAGCTACACCCAATTGCTAGCTGGCATCGTTTATGGTTAGAACTAGGGCGGTATCTGATCGCCTTCGAACCTCTAACTTTCGTTCTTGATTAATGAAAACATCTTTGGCAAATGCTTTCGCTTAAGTTAGTCTTACGACGGTCCAAGAATTTCACCTCTCGCGTCGTAATACTAATGCCCCCAAACTGCTTCTATTAATCATTACCTCTTGATCTAAAAACCAATGAAAGTAGATCAGAGGTCTTATTTCATTATTCCATGCACAAAATATTCAGGCATTTGGAGCCTGCTTTAAGCACTCTAATTTGTTCTGTTCAAAGTAATTGTACCGGCCCACAACAACACTCGATGAAGAGCACTGAAGCAGGTTTAAATAGGAGGTATAAATAATAATGCAAAGCACCATTAAATATTAGAACTCCACCGGTAATACGCTTGCATACATAAGGTAATGTACAGTCCAAAATTATGGTTTGTACTACCCGTATGAAGCACAAATTCAACTACGAACGTTTTAACCGCAACAACTTTAATATACGCTATTGAAGCTGGATTACGCGGCTGCTGGCACCAGACTTGCCCTTCAATAGGTCCTTGTTAAAGGATTTAAAGTGTACTCATTCCAATTACAGGGCCTCGGATATGAGTCCTGTATTGTTATTTTTCGTCACTACCTCCCCGAACTGGGAGTGGGTAATTTACGCGCCTGCTGCCTTCCTTAGATGTGGTAGCCGTTTCTCAGGCTCCCTCTCCGGAATCGAACCCTGATTCCCCGTTACCCGTTGCAACCATGGTAGTCCTAGATACTACCATCAATAGTTGATAGGGCAGACATTTGAAAGATCTGTCGTCGGTTCTGGACCATACGATCGGCAAATTATCTAGAGTTCAACCATATTAACGATTTTCGAAAAAATCGCTTGGTTTTAGACTAATAAAAGCACACGTTCCAAAGGTCCGTGTTTATATTGCATGTATTAGCTCTAGAATTACCACAGTTATCCAAGTAACTGTTAATGATCTAATGAACCATAACTGATATAATGAGCCTTTTGCGGTTTCACTTTTAATTCGTGTGTACTTAGACATGCATGGCTTAATCTTTGAGACAAGCATATAACTACTGGCAGGATCAACCAGAATAATGTTATTTTGAATTTTTCTTTTAATTGTTTTTTTTATTACAATTATTTTATTTGTAAAACAAATATAAGAGAGAATATTTTAATATTCCCTCTTGTTTATAAAAATACTTTAAAATATTTTTTAAATAAATATTTTCAAATTTTTATTCAATTCCCTTGATATCAGCTGGAACCAAATTTTATATTTTATTTATATAAAATTTGTTTTGAAACAGAGAATTAATAATTCTCTTTTTCATTCATTCCCACTTATAGGAAAAAAACAAACTCAAAATCATTTTTTTCTATAAGTCTCCAGTTTACACTAGTATAATTTTTAGCCATTATATGTAAACCCGTACTACACCCATCCGTGAGCCATTGTGGTTATGAACCGACCCCTTCAGTAATAATAGTACATCACCAAAACGTATTTCGTGATACGAATGTAATTCGCACCCCAACTTAGGAAGAAAGCAGTCAAACAGCCACTGCTCTCCTAGGGATTCGTACGATTACCGCCTATCCCATGTATAGGTTGGAAAACAGCCATTAGTACATTTTAAAATTTCATACAAATAGTTATACTTCTCGTATATTTTCATACAATGTTTATTTTCTTGCAGGGACTTTGAAAATATTTCATTTAAACTTATTAACAAATTTCATTTAATTGTATTTTATAATTTGTTCGGCCTATCCATGTATAGGTTGGAAAACAGCCATTAGTAACATTTTAAAATTTCATACAAATAGTTATACTTCTCGTATATTTTCACACAATGTTTATTTTCTTGCAGGGACTTTGAAAATATTTCATTTAAAATAAAATAAAATGTATATTCAATTATTTTTTCTTGATTTCTCATATATTTTGTAGTTAAAAAAATAGACTTTAGTACATTTGATTTTTTGGGGGTGATTTCTCATATAAATGCCTTTTCGAAGTCTAGAACTGCGTTCATTGCTGGCTGGAGAATAATGTCGAAGATTATAATCAAATTTTATTTTTAGTTTTAAAATGTAGTGTA
>CAXARV010000139.1:27500-32500 GCA_963971375.1 Platycheirus rosarum
TAATTATATCTGTCAATGATTTATCAAATCTAATACATTTATTTTATGTTAGAAATCCGAAAATAACTAATTGGAATAAACTTAAGTAAAAGATCTTTTGATAAATATTTATTACATTAACAGATTACAATGTCCTTATATGGAAAAATTGCACACTATTTTTATAATATTTTTAAAATACCATAATATTAATGATGAATTTTCCATAATGGATATTCAGGTTCATCGGGCTTAACCTCTAAGCAGTTTCACGTACTATTTAACTCTCTATTCAGAGTTCTTTTCAACTTTCCCTCACGGTACTTGTTTACTATCGGTCTCATGGTTATATTTAGTTTTAGATGGAGTTTACCACCCACTTAGTGCTGCACTATCAAGCAACACGACTCTTTGGAAACACCTTCTAGTAATCATTAACGTTATACGGGCCTGGCACCCTCTATGGGTAAATGGCCTCATTTAAGAAGGACTTAAATCATTAATTTCTCATACTAGATTATAGATGTTCCATACACTGCATCCCATATTTGCCATAAAGACAAAATGGCTTAGTGCTGAACTGATTTCTTTTCGCTCGCCGCTACTAAGAAAATCCTTGTTAGTTTCTTTTCCTTCCCTCATTAATATGCTTAAATTCAGGGAGTTATCTCATATGAGTTGAGGTTGTTTAACATTTCTTTTTTTGTCAAATTTATATTTTATATACTCACAATTCTTTTTCTTTCTCTTACTTATTATTTTCTTTTTTCTTATTCTTTGTCTTTTTTCTTTTTTAATATCAATGCTAGTGAATTTATTTTGTATTTTATTTTATACTGATTAATTCCTCTAACAAAAAGATATTTATTGAATTTGTGTATCCGAATTGAGGTATATATTGTAAATTAATATTATGATTTTTTTTTCAAAAAAAAAAAACAAATAATATAACATATGCTTCAGCACACTTTAAAAGAAATAAATATCTTTTTCATGTACAAGCAACTTATTTAGCATAGTCTCACAACCCTCAACCATATGTAGTCCAAGCAGCACTTAAAAATTAATTCAAGTACATAACAGCATGGACTGCGATATGCGTTCAAAATGTCGATGTTCATGTGTCCTGCAGTTCACACGATGACGCACAGTTTGCTGCGTTCTTCATCGACCCATGAGCCAAGTGATCCACCGCTTAGAGTAGGTTTTTTTTTGTTTTTTTCATAAATCAATTTTTTTCAAAGAAATAAAAAATATTATATTTATTTATTTCTTCAATTTTTTTTCTAACATTTACTTTATTAAAAGAAAAAGTTTGAAAAAAAATAACGTTTTTATAGTTGCGAATGTCCAAATTCAGATAAAATCTGAGTCGGTTACTTAGTGACTAAGTACAACTTGTATAACGTTATATTGTGTATATTTTTATATATATATTTAATGTTTTCTTATTGAAGGAACACGTTAATGATCCTTCCGCAGGTTCACCTACGGAAACCTTGTTACGACTTTTACTTCCTCTAAATAATCAAGTTCGGTCAACTTCTGCGAAACAACCGTAACACGTGAGCGTCACAGTGATCACGTCCGGAGACCTCACTAAATAATTCAATCGGTAGTAGCGACGGGCGGTGTGTACAAAGGGCAGGGACTTAATCAATACGAGTTAATGACTCACACTTACTGGGAATTCCAAGTTCATGTGAACAGTTTCAGTTCACAATCCCAAGCATGAAAGTGGTTCAGCGGTTTACCCGGACCTCTCGGTCTAGGAAATACACGTTGATACTTTCATTGTAGCGCGCGTGCAGCCCAGGACATCTAAGGGCATTCCAGACCTGTTATTGCTCAATCTCATTATTGCTAGACGCAATTTGTCCATTTAAGAAGCTAGTGTCCTTATAATGGGACAAACAAACAGGTACGGCTCCACTAACATAAACACATTCAAACACAATTATATTTTACTATATTCATGAATAAAGGCTATGAAAGCTTCAACACCATAATCCTGAAAGCATCTATTTAATATATTTGAGTCTCGTTCGTTATCGGAATTAACCAGACAAATCACTCCACGAACTAAGAACGGCCATGCACCACCACCCATAGATTCGAGAAAGAGCTATCAATCTGTCTTACACGCTTATGTTCGGACCTGGTAAGTTTTCCCGTGTTGAGTCAAATTAAGCCGCAGGCTCCACTCCTGGTGGTGCCCTTCCGTCAATTCCTTTAAGTTTCAGCTTTGCAACCATACTTCCCCCGGAGCCCAAAAGCTTTGGTTTCCCGGGAAGCCACTGAGAGAGCCATAGTAGTAGCTACACCCAATTGCTAGCTGGCATCGTTTATGGTTAGAACTAGGGCGGTATCTGATCGCCTTCGAACCTCTAACTTTCGTTCTTGATTAATGAAAACATCTTTGGCAAATGCTTTCGCTTAAGTTAGTCTTACGACGGTCCAAGAATTTCACCTCTCGCGTCGTAATACTAATGCCCCCAAACTGCTTCTATTAATCATTACCTCTTGATCTAAAAACCAATGAAAGTAGATCAGAGGTCTTATTTCATTATTCCATGCACAAAATATTCAGGCATTTGGAGCCTGCTTTAAGCACTCTAATTTGTTCAAAGTAATTGTACCGGCCCACAACAACACTCGATGAAGAGCACTGAAGCAGGTTTAAATAGGAGGTATAAATAATAATGCAAAGCACCATTAAATATTAGAACTCCACCGGTAATACGCTTGCATACATAAGGTAATGTACAGTCCAAAATTATGGTTTGTACTACCCGTATGAAGCACAAATTCAACTACGAACGTTTTAACCGCAACAACTTTAATATACGCTATTGAAGCTGGAATTACCGCGGCTGCTGGCACCAGACTTGCCCTTCAATAGGTCCTTGTTAAAGGATTTAAAGTGTACTCATTCCAATTACAGGGCCTCGGATATGAGTCCTGTATTGTTATTTTTCGTCACTACCTCCCCGAACTGGGAGTGGGTAATTTACGCGCCTGCTGCCTTCCTTAGATGTGGTAGCCGTTTCTCAGGCTCCCTCTCCGGAATCGAACCCTGATTCCCCGTTACCCGTTGCAACCATGGTAGTCCTAGATACTACCATCAATAGTTGATAGGGCAGACATTTGAAAGATCTGTCGTCGGTTCTGGACCATACGATCGGCAAATTATCTAGAGTTCAACCATATTAACGATTTTCGAAAAAATCGCTTGGTTTTAGACTAATAAAAGCACACGTTCCAAAGGTCCGTGTTTATATTGCATGTATTAGCTCTAGAATTACCACAGTTATCCAAGTAACTGTTAATGATCTAATGAACCATAACTGATATAATGAGCCTTTTGCGGTTTCACTTTTAATTCGTGTGTACTTAGACATGCATGGCTTAATCTTTGAGACAAGCATATAACTACTGGCAGGATCAACCAGAATAATGTTATTTTGAATTTTTCTTTTAATTGTTTTTTTTTATTACAATTATTTTATTTGTAAAACAAATATAAGAGAGAATATTTTAATATTCCCTCTTGTTTATAAAAATACTTTAAAATATTTTTTAAATAAATATTTTCAAATTTTTATTCAATTCCCTTGATATCAGCTGGAACCAAATTTTATATTTTATTTATATAAAATTTGTTTTGAAAACAGAGAATTAATAATTCTCTTTTTCATTCATTCCCACTTATAGGAAAAAACAAACTCAAAATCATTTTTTTCTATAAGTCTCCAGTTTACACTAGTATAATTTTTAGCCATTATATGTAAACCCGTACTACACCCATCCGTGAGCCATTGTGGTTATGAACCGACCCCTTCAGTAATAATAGTACATCACCCAAAACGTATTTCGTGATACGAATGTTAATTCGCACCCCAACTTAGGAAGAAAGCAGTCAAACAGCCACTGCTCTCCTAGGGATTCGTACGATTACCGCCTATCCCATGTATAGGTTGGAAAACAGCCATTAGTACATTTTAAAATTTCATACAAATAGTTATACTTCTCGTATATTTTCATACAATGTTTATTTTCTTGCAGGGACTTTGAAAATATTTCATTTAAACTTATTAACAAATTTCATTTTAATTGTATTTTATAATTTGTTCGGCCTATCCCATGTATAGGTTGGAAAACAGCCATTAGTACATTTTAAAATTTCATACAAATAGTTATACTTCTCGTATATTTTCACACAATGTTTATTTTCTTGCAGGGACTTTGAAAATATTTCATTTAAAATAAAATAAAATGTATATTCAATTATTTTTTCTTGATTTCTCATATATTTTGTAGTTAAAAAAATAGACTTTAGTACATTTGATTTTTTGGGGGTGATTTCTCATATAAATGCCTTTTCGAAGTCTAGTGCGTTCATTGCTGGCTGGAGAATAATGTGAAGATTATAATCAAATTTTATTTTAGTTTTAAAATGTAGTGTAGTAATTTGTGTTATTATTATTTCTGCTTCCAGGCAAAATTTCGACCACAAAACGTTACATTTTAATTTTTCCAAACAATATAATATGGATGAAAGGATTTTTAAGCTTTTTTGGGCCAAATATATATTGTTTAGATATCTTCTTCTTCTTCATCTTCTTCTTCTTCTTCTTCTTCTTCTTCTTCTTCTTCTTCTTCTTCTTCTTCTTCTTCTTCTTCTTCTTCTTCTTCTTCTTCTTCTTCTTCTTCTTCTTCTTCTTCTTCTTCTTCTTCTTCTTCTTTTGTCTAAGTACTTTTTTGCTAAGTACTTTTCTTCTTCCTTTTTTCTAAGTACCTCTCTTAGGTACTTCTACATACGCGTCTTCGTCTAAGAACTTCTCTTTGACGTACGCCTTCTTCTTGTAAGTATCGTTACGTCTTTTTCTTAATTAACTTTTAACCAAGATGGGTTGTTAACATTACAATTACTTCGTTAATTGCAGTTTTTTTTTTATAGTTCATGTTAATGAAATATTTTATGTACCTCGTCACTATTAAGATGACGATCATTTGAAAAC
>CAXARV010000139.1:37500-42500 GCA_963971375.1 Platycheirus rosarum
ATTATATCTGTCAATGATTTATCAAATCTAATACATTTATTTTATGTTAGAAATCCGAAAATAACTAATTGGAATAAACTTAAGTAAAAGATCTTTTGATAAATATTTATTACATTAACAGATTACAATGTCCTTATATGGAAAAATTGCACACTATTTTTATAATATTTTTAAAATACCATAATATTAATGATGAATTTTCCATAATGGATATTCAGGTTCATCGGGCTTAACCTCTAAGCAGTTTCACGTACTATTTAACTCTCTATTCAGAGTTCTTTTCAACTTTCCCTCACGGTACTTGTTTACTATCGGTCTCATGGTTATATTTAGTTTTAGATGGAGTTTACCACCCACTTAGTGCTGCACTATCAAGCAACACGACTCTTTGGAAACACCTTCTAGTAATCATTAACGTTATACGGGCCTGGCACCCTCTATGGGTAAATGGCCTCATTTAAGAAGGACTTAAATCATTAATTTCTCATACTAGATTATAGATGTTCCATACACTGCATCCCATATTTGCCATAAAGACAAAATGGCTTAGTGCTGAACTGATTTCTTTTCGCTCGCCGCTACTAAGAAAATCCTTGTTAGTTTCTTTTCCTTCCCTCATTAATATGCTTAAATTCAGGGAGTTATCTCATATGAGTTGAGGTTGTTTAACATTTCTTTTTTTGTCAAATTTATATTTTATATACTCACAATTCTTTTTCTTTCTCTTACTTATTATTTTCTTTTTTCTTATTCTTTGTCTTTTTTCTTTTTTAATATCAATGCTAGTGAATTTATTTTGTATTTTATTTTATACTGATTAATTCCTCTAACAAAAAGATATTTATTGAATTTGTGTATCCGAATTGAGGTATATATTGTAAATTAATATTATGATTTTTTTTTCAAAAAAAAAAAACAAATAATATAACATATGCTTCAGCACACTTTAAAAGAAATAAATATCTTTTTCATGTACAAGCAACTTATTTAGCATAGTCTCACAACCCTCAACCATATGTAGTCCAAGCAGCACTTAAAAATTAATTCAAGTACATAACAGCATGGACTGCGATATGCGTTCAAAATGTCGATGTTCATGTGTCCTGCAGTTCACACGATGACGCACAGTTTGCTGCGTTCTTCATCGACCCATGAGCCAAGTGATCCACCGCTTAGAGTAGGTTTTTTTTTGTTTTTTTCATAAATCAATTTTTTCAAAGAAATAAAAAATATTATATTTATTTATTTCTTCAATTTTTTTTCTAACATTTACTTTATTAAAAGAAAAAGTTTGAAAAAAAATAACGTTTTTATAGTTGCGAATGTCCAAATTCAGATAAAATCTGAGTCGGTTACTTAGTGACTAAGTACAACTTGTATAACGTTATATTGTGTATATTTTTATATATATATTTAATGTTTTCTTATTGAAGGAACACGTTAATGATCCTTCCGCAGGTTCACCTACGGAAACCTTGTTACGACTTTTACTTCCTCTAAATAATCAAGTTCGGTCAACTTCTGCGAAACAACCGTAACACGTGAGCGTCACAGTGATCACGTCCGGAGACCTCACTAAATAATTCAATCGGTAGTAGCGACGGGCGGTGTGTACAAAGGGCAGGGACTTAATCAATACGAGTTAATGACTCACACTTACTGGGAATTCCAAGTTCATGTGAACAGTTTCAGTTCACAATCCCAAGCATGAAAGTGGTTCAGCGGTTTACCCGGACCTCTCGGTCTAGGAAATACACGTTGATACTTTCATTGTAGCGCGCGTGCAGCCCAGGACATCTAAGGGCATTCCAGACCTGTTATTGCTCAATCTCATTATTGCTAGACGCAATTTGTCCATTTAAGAAGCTAGTGTCCTTATAATGGGACAAACAAACAGGTACGGCTCCACTAACATAAACACATTCAAACACAATTATATTTTACTATATTCATGAATAAAGGCTATGAAAGCTTCAACACCATAATCCTGAAAGCATCTATTTAATATATTTGAGTCTCGTTCGTTATCGGAATTAACCAGACAAATCACTCCACGAACTAAGAACGGCCATGCACCACCACCCATAGATTCGAGAAAGAGCTATCAATCTGTCTTACACGCTTATGTTCGGACCTGGTAAGTTTTCCCGTGTTGAGTCAAATTAAGCCGCAGGCTCCACTCCTGGTGGTGCCCTTCCGTCAATTCCTTTAAGTTTCAGCTTTGCAACCATACTTCCCCCGGAGCCCAAAAGCTTTGGTTTCCCGGGAAGCCACTGAGAGAGCCATAGTAGTAGCTACACCCAATTGCTAGCTGGCATCGTTTATGGTTAGAACTAGGGCGGTATCTGATCGCCTTCGAACCTCTAACTTTCGTTCTTGATTAATGAAAACATCTTTGGCAAATGCTTTCGCTTAAGTTAGTCTTACGACGGTCCAAGAATTTCACCTCTCGCGTCGTAATACTAATGCCCCCAAACTGCTTCTATTAATCATTACCTCTTGATCTAAAAACCAATGAAAGTAGATCAGAGGTCTTATTTCATTATTCCATGCACAAAATATTCAGGCATTTGGAGCCTGCTTTAAGCACTCTAATTTGTTCAAAGTAATTGTACCGGCCCACAACAACACTCGATGAAGAGCACTGAAGCAGGTTTAAATAGGAGGTATAAATAATAATGCAAAGCACCATTAAATATTAGAACTCCACCGGTAATACGCTTGCATACATAAGGTAATGTACAGTCCAAAATTATGGTTTGTACTACCCGTATGAAGCACAAATTCAACTACGAACGTTTTAACCGCAACAACTTTAATATACGCTATTGAAGCTGGAATTACCGCGGCTGCTGGCACCAGACTTGCCCTTCAATAGGTCCTTGTTAAAGGATTTAAAGTGTACTCATTCCAATTACAGGGCCTCGGATATGAGTCCTGTATTGTTATTTTTCGTCACTACCTCCCCGAACTGGGAGTGGGTAATTTACGCGCCTGCTGCCTTCCTTAGATGTGGTAGCCGTTTCTCAGGCTCCCTCTCCGGAATCGAACCCTGATTCCCCGTTACCCGTTGCAACCATGGTAGTCCTAGATACTACCATCAATAGTTGATAGGGCAGACATTTGAAAGATCTGTCGTCGGTTCTGGACCATACGATCGGCAAATTATCTAGAGTTCAACCATATTAACGATTTTCGAAAAAATCGCTTGGTTTTAGACTAATAAAAGCACACGTTCCAAAGGTCCGTGTTTATATTGCATGTATTAGCTCTAGAATTACCACAGTTATCCAAGTAACTGTTAATGATCTAATGAACCATAACTGATATAATGAGCCTTTTGCGGTTTCACTTTTAATTCGTGTGTACTTAGACATGCATGGCTTAATCTTTGAGACAAGCATATAACTACTGGCAGGATCAACCAGAATAATGTTATTTTGAATTTTTCTTTTAATTGTTTTTTTTTATTACAATTATTTTATTTGTAAAACAAATATAAGAGAGAATATTTTAATATTCCCTCTTGTTTATAAAAATACTTTAAAATATTTTTTAAATAAATATTTTCAAATTTTTATTCAATTCCCTTGATATCAGCTGGAACCAAATTTTATATTTTATTTATATAAAATTTGTTTTGAAAACAGAGAATTAATAATTCTCTTTTTCATTCATTCCCACTTATAGGAAAAAACAAACTCAAAATCATTTTTTTCTATAAGTCTCCAGTTTACACTAATATAATTTTTAGCCATTATATGTAAACCCGTACTACACACCCATCCGTGAGCCATTGTGGTTATGAACCGACCCCTTCAGTAATAATAGTACATCACCCAAAACGTATTTCGTGATACGAATGTTAATTCGCACCCCAACTTAGGAAGAAAGCAGTCAAACAGCCACTGCTCTCCTAGGGATTCGTGCGATTACCGCCTATCCCATGTATAGGTTGGAAAACAGCCATTAGTACATTTTAAAATTTCATACAAATAGTTATACTTCTCGTATATTTTCATACAATGTTTATTTTCTTGCAGGGACTTTGAAAATATTTCATTTAAACTTATTAACAAATTTCATTTTAATTGTATTTTATAATTTGTTCGGCCTATCCCATGTATAGGTTGGAAAACAGCCATTAGTACATTTTAAAATTTCATACAAATAGTTATACTTCTCGTATATTTTCACACAATGTTTATTTTCTTGCAGGGACTTTGAAAATATTTCATTTAAAATAAAATAAAATGTATATTCAATTATTTTTTCTTGATTTCTCATATATTTTGTAGTTAAAAAAATAGACTTTAGTACATTTCATTTTTTGGGGGTGATTTCTCATATAAATGCCTTTTCGAAGTCTAGAACTGCGTTCATTGCTGGCTGGAGAATAATGTGAAGATTATAATCAAATTTTATTTTTAGTTTTAAAATGTAGTGTAGTAATTTGTGTTATTATTATTTCTGCTTCCAGGCAAAATTTCGACCACAAAACGTTACATTTTAATTTTTCCAAACAATATAATATGGATGAAAGGATTTTTAAGCTTTTTTGGGCCAAATATATATTGTTTAGATATCTTCTTCTTCTTCATCTTCTTCTTCTTCTTCTTCTTCTTCTTCTTCTTCTTCTTCTTCTTCTTCTTCTTCTTCTTCTTCTTCTTCTTCTTCTTCTTCTTCTTCTTCTTCTTCTTCTTCTTCTTCTTCTTCTTCTTCTTCTTCTTCTTTTGTCTAAGTACTTTTTTTGCTAAGTACTTTTCTTCTTCCTTTTTTTCTAAGTACCTCTCTTAGGTACTTCTACATACGCGTCTTCGTCTAAGAACTTCTCTTTGACGTACGCCTTCTTCTTGTAAGTATCGTTACGTCTTTTTCTTAATTAACTTTTAACCAAGATGGGTTGTTAACATTACAATTACTTCGTTAATTGCAGTTTTTTTTTATAGTTCATGTTAATGAAATATTTTATGTACCTCGTCACTATTAAGATGACGATC
>CAXARV010000139.1:47500-52500 GCA_963971375.1 Platycheirus rosarum
GCATCATATAATTATATCTGTCAATGATTTATCAAATCTAATACATTTATTTTATGTTAGAAATCCGAAAATAACTAATTGGAATAAACTTAAGTAAAAGATCTTTTGATAAATATTTATTACATTAACAGATTACAATGTCCTTATATGGAAAAATTGCACACTATTTTTATAATATTTTTAAAATACCATAATATTAATGATGAATTTTCCATAATGGATATTCAGGTTCATCGGGCTTAACCTCTAAGCAGTTTCACGTACTATTTAACTCTCTATTCAGAGTTCTTTTCAACTTTCCCTCACGGTACTTGTTTACTATCGGTCTCATGGTTATATTTAGTTTTAGATGGAGTTTACCACCCACTTAGTGCTGCACTATCAAGCAACACGACTCTTTGGAAACACCTTCTAGTAATCATTAACGTTATACGGGCCTGGCACCCTCTATGGGTAAATGGCCTCATTTAAGAAGGACTTAAATCATTAATTTCTCATACTAGATTATAGATGTTCCATACACTGCATCCCATATTTGCCATAAAGACAAAATGGCTTAGTGCTGAACTGATTTCTTTTCGCTCGCCGCTACTAAGAAAATCCTTGTTAGTTTCTTTTCCTTCCCTCATTAATATGCTTAAATTCAGGGAGTTATCTCATATGAGTTGAGGTTGTTTAACATTTCTTTTTTTGTCAAATTTATATTTTATATACTCACAATTCTTTTTCTTTCTCTTACTTATTATTTTCTTTTTTCTTATTCTTTGTCTTTTTTCTTTTTTAATATCAATGCTAGTGAATTTATTTTGTATTTTATTTTATACTGATTAATTCCTCTAACAAAAAGATATTTATTGAATTTGTGTATCCGAATTGAGGTATATATTGTAAATTAATATTATGATTTTTTTTTCAAAAAAAAAAAACAAATAATATAACATATGCTTCAGCACACTTTAAAAGAAATAAATATCTTTTTCATGTACAAGCAACTTATTTAGCATAGTCTCACAACCCTCAACCATATGTAGTCCAAGCAGCACTTAAAAATTAATTCAAGTACATAACAGCATGGACTGCGATATGCGTTCAAAATGTCGATGTTCATGTGTCCTGCAGTTCACACGATGACGCACAGTTTGCTGCGTTCTTCATCGACCCATGAGCCAAGTGATCCACCGCTTAGAGTAGGTTTTTTTTTGTTTTTTTCATAAATCAATTTTTTCAAAGAAATAAAAAATATTATATTTATTTATTTCTTCAATTTTTTTTCTAACATTTACTTTATTAAAAGAAAAAGTTTGAAAAAAAATAACGTTTTTATAGTTGCGAATGTCCAAATTCAGATAAAATCTGAGTCGGTTACTTAGTGACTAAGTACAACTTGTATAACGTTATATTGTGTATATTTTTATATATATATTTAATGTTTTCTTATTGAAGGAACACGTTAATGATCCTTCCGCAGGTTCACCTACGGAAACCTTGTTACGACTTTTACTTCCTCTAAATAATCAAGTTCGGTCAACTTCTGCGAAACAACCGTAACACGTGAGCGTCACAGTGATCACGTCCGGAGACCTCACTAAATAATTCAATCGGTAGTAGCGACGGGCGGTGTGTACAAAGGGCAGGGACTTAATCAATACGAGTTAATGACTCACACTTACTGGGAATTCCAAGTTCATGTGAACAGTTTCAGTTCACAATCCCAAGCATGAAAGTGGTTCAGCGGTTTACCCGGACCTCTCGGTCTAGGAAATACACGTTGATACTTTCATTGTAGCGCGCGTGCAGCCCAGGACATCTAAGGGCATTCCAGACCTGTTATTGCTCAATCTCATTATTGCTAGACGCAATTTGTCCATTTAAGAAGCTAGTGTCCTTATAATGGGACAAACAAACAGGTACGGCTCCACTAACATAAACACATTCAAACACAATTATATTTTACTATATTCATGAATAAAGGCTATGAAAGCTTCAACACCATAATCCTGAAAGCATCTATTTAATATATTTGAGTCTCGTTCGTTATCGGAATTAACCAGACAAATCACTCCACGAACTAAGAACGGCCATGCACCACCACCCATAGATTCGAGAAAGAGCTATCAATCTGTCTTACACGCTTATGTTCGGACCTGGTAAGTTTTCCCGTGTTGAGTCAAATTAAGCCGCAGGCTCCACTCCTGGTGGTGCCCTTCCGTCAATTCCTTTAAGTTTCAGCTTTGCAACCATACTTCCCCCGGAGCCCAAAAGCTTTGGTTTCCCGGGAAGCCACTGAGAGAGCCATAGTAGTAGCTACACCCAATTGCTAGCTGGCATCGTTTATGGTTAGAACTAGGGCGGTATCTGATCGCCTTCGAACCTCTAACTTTCGTTCTTGATTAATGAAAACATCTTTGGCAAATGCTTTCGCTTAAGTTAGTCTTACGACGGTCCAAGAATTTCACCTCTCGCGTCGTAATACTAATGCCCCCAAACTGCTTCTATTAATCATTACCTCTTGATCTAAAAACCAATGAAAGTAGATCAGAGGTCTTATTTCATTATTCCATGCACAAAATATTCAGGCATTTGGAGCCTGCTTTAAGCACTCTAATTTGTTCAAAGTAATTGTACCGGCCCACAACAACACTCGATGAAGAGCACTGAAGCAGGTTTAAATAGGAGGTATAAATAATAATGCAAAGCACCATTAAATATTAGAACTCCACCGGTAATACGCTTGCATACATAAGGTAATGTACAGTCCAAAATTATGGTTTGTACTACCCGTATGAAGCACAAATTCAACTACGAACGTTTTAACCGCAACAACTTTAATATACGCTATTGAAGCTGGAATTACCGCGGCTGCTGGCACCAGACTTGCCCTTCAATAGGTCCTTGTTAAAGGATTTAAAGTGTACTCATTCCAATTACAGGGCCTCGGATATGAGTCCTGTATTGTTATTTTTCGTCACTACCTCCCCGAACTGGGAGTGGGTAATTTACGCGCCTGCTGCCTTCCTTAGATGTGGTAGCCGTTTCTCAGGCTCCCTCTCCGGAATCGAACCCTGATTCCCCGTTACCCGTTGCAACCATGGTAGTCCTAGATACTACCATCAATAGTTGATAGGGCAGACATTTGAAAGATCTGTCGTCGGTTCTGGACCATACGATCGGCAAATTATCTAGAGTTCAACCATATTAACGATTTTCGAAAAAATCGCTTGGTTTTAGACTAATAAAAGCACACGTTCCAAAGGTCCGTGTTTATATTGCATGTATTAGCTCTAGAATTACCACAGTTATCCAAGTAACTGTTAATGATCTAATGAACCATAACTGATATAATGAGCCTTTTGCGGTTTCACTTTTAATTCGTGTGTACTTAGACATGCATGGCTTAATCTTTGAGACAAGCATATAACTACTGGCAGGATCAACCAGAATAATGTTATTTTGAATTTTTCTTTTAATTGTTTTTTTTTATTACAATTATTTTATTTGTAAAACAAATATAAGAGAGAATATTTTAATATTCCCTCTTGTTTATAAAAATACTTTAAAATATTTTTTAAATAAATATTTTCAAATTTTTATTCAATTCCCTTGATATCAGCTGGAACCAAATTTTATATTTTATTTATATAAAATTTGTTTTGAAAACAGAGAATTAATAATTCTCTTTTTCATTCATTCCCACTTATAGGAAAAAACAAACTCAAAATCATTTTTTTCTATAAGTCTCCAGTTTACACTAATATAATTTTTAGCCATTATATGTAAACCCGTACTACACCCATCCGTGAGCCATTGTGGTTATGAACCGACCCCTTCAGTAATAATAGTACATCACCCAAAACGTATTTCGTGATACGAATGTTAATTCGCACCCCAACTTAGGAAGAAAGCAGTCAAACAGCCACTGCTCTCCTAGGGATTCGTGCGATTACCGCCTATCCCATGTATAGGTTGGAAAACAGCCATTAGTACATTTTAAAATTTCATACAAATAGTTATACTTCTCGTATATTTTCATACAATGTTTATTTTCTTGCAGGGACTTTGAAAATATTTCATTTAAACTTATTAACAAATTTCATTTTAATTGTATTTTATAATTTGTTCGGCCTATCCCATGTATAGGTTGGAAAACAGCCATTAGTACATTTTAAAATTTCATACAAATAGTTATACTTCTCGTATATTTTCACACAATGTTTATTTTCTTGCAGGGACTTTGAAAATATTTCATTTAAAATAAAATAAAATGTATATTCAATTATTTTTTCTTGATTTCTCATATATTTTGTAGTTAAAAAAATAGACTTTAGTACATTTCATTTTTTGGGGGTGATTTCTCATATAAATGCCTTTTCGAAGTCTAGAACTGCGTTCATTGCTGGCTGGAGAATAATGTGAAGATTATAATCAAATTTTATTTTTAGTTTTAAAATGTAGTGTAGTAATTTGTGTTATTATTATTTCTGCTTCCAGGCAAAATTTCGACCACAAAACGTTACATTTTAATTTTTCCAAACAATATAATATGGATGAAAGGATTTTTAAGCTTTTTTGGGCCAAATATATATTGTTTAGATATCTTCTTCTTCTTCATCTTCTTCTTCTTCTTCTTCTTCTTCTTCTTCTTCTTCTTCTTCTTCTTCTTCTTCTTCTTCTTCTTCTTCTTCTTCTTCTTCTTCTTCTTCTTCTTCTTCTTCTTCTTCTTCTTCTTCTTCTTCTTCTTTTGTCTAAGTACTTTTTTTGCTAAGTACTTTTCTTCTTCCTTTTTTTCTAAGTACCTCTCTTAGGTACTTCTACATACGCGTCTTCGTCTAAGAACTTCTCTTTGACGTACGCCTTCTTCTTGTAAGTATCGTTACGTCTTTTTCTTAATTAACTTTTAACCAAGATGGGTTGTTAACATTACAATTACTTCGTTAATTGCAGTTTTTTTTTATAGTTCATGTTAATGAAATATTTTATGTACCTCGTCACTATTAAGATGA